>CAIGRN010046311.1:0-16453 GCA_903798345.1 Fraxinus anomala
AAATTATAATTCAGTTTTCTCTCTTCTTATTAGTTATATATTTTCTAATAAAATAATATTACACCTAATTTCAAAACTTTTTCTTCTCTTTTAGTCATATATTTTCAAAAAAACAATATTCCAACCATTACAGTTTTAAATAATGGGGACCAAACAGAGGTTATATTTTGAAGTACATTGTTGTATTTCAAATTGTAACAGAAATTGTTTTCCTCTTGTAAATTTGAACTTCCCCCTATGATTTTTCCATAAGGTGTTTATTTCTCCCTCTTTGTTTCAATTTTTTATTTAACTGTTACATCTTTATGAAATATTATTTATTTTATACAAATGTGTGGGGTATTTTGTAATACACTTGTCCGTCAATCATTAACATTCAAGACGCTAACATTACTTTCAAAATAACTCATTCCATGCATTGCATGGGCGAAAAGCTAGTTAATACAAAAATTTATAGTTTTAATCAATTTTAAGAGTAGTAATCTAATATTTCTGTGAAAATTACACCCCAACCAATTGTTAAAGATTATAGTTCTCAAATCAGGACTAAAGTTTAATTATTAATAAATCAGGTGATAATTATAGATTTCATATTAATAATATTATAAATTAATTTATATACACACATTATCTCTATCCTCTCTATCTATTCTCTCTCTATCGTTTATTCTCTCTTAATCACTATGCAATCATCTCCACGGCCACTCTGTACCAGGAACGTTCAAGTTGAGTCGGTCACATATTCGATTTTTTGGTGGTTTGCGGTGGATTTGTGGTGGTTTTGCAACTGTTTTGAGGTGATTTTGTAACATTTCACGAGTCATATATCAAAAGTTAATATGCCACAAGTTCAAGACAATTGGTCACATGCCATCGATTTCTTCGACCTCAGTTTTTCAAATTGGTCACAAATTCAATTAACCAGGATTCGACTGTGAGAATTAAAGTTATTTGTTTCTGTGAGTATCATGTAGATTATCTCCTTGTTCAATCTTCTGATATACAATGTCGATAACTTCCAATTTGTAACCTCAATCGTCTGACAGGGTTTTAATTAACTAGATTATGATGGTGAGAGTCGAAGTTACTTGATTTGACAAGTTCTCTGTAGATTCTATATTTGTTCGATCTTCTGATAGCTTCTAATTTGTGACCGCAATTGTCCGATGATTTTCAATCAACCAGATTCCGACAATGATAATCGAGAATATGATGGTATCTATGGCTTTTCTCTTTCATTCGATGATGAATTTGTATTTTGGAGAGTTCGATTTGAGCTGGTAACGGAATGTTTGATTTTAGGAATTTAATTTAATAGAATATATTTTTTTTACACGCACTATATCACCTGAGTTTTAGAATATTAAACTTGTTTTCTTAAAATTGAAATAAGGTGTACTTGATGCATGATATATGTATTCTTTCCTTTTATTTTTAATGGTGATGGGCCTAATTTTCTCATCTAATTTTGCCCAATGAAGCCCGCCCATCAAGGTTAATTCAGCCCAAAAAAGTGGGATCCGAATATCGACTTATTCTCAAGATCTGGTCGAGGACCATTAGCCGATCCAATTGCAATCAAGCCCTAATCCCTATCGCTACATAAATGCGTGGTATTTCATTTGGGTAGAAACGAGTCATGCTACAGTATCATAATTATTGATATAATGTCATATGACATTATATAATTGAATTATTTTAAAAACGGTCAAATTTTTCATCAAATTATTTGCTGCTATTTCGAATTATATCACTACATTTATTACATTTTTTCTAACAGAGTGACAAAATCCGAGTAGAAATAATGCACTGTGTAGAAACGAGTCATGCTACAATATCATAATTATTGATATAATATCATATGGCATTACATCATTGGATTATTTTAAAAACGGTCAAATTTTTCATCAAATCATTTGCTGCCACTTCGAATTATATCACTACATCTATTACATTTTTTCTAACAAAGTGAAAAAATCCGAGTAGAAATAATGCACTGTGTAGAAACGAGTCATGCTACAATATCATAATTATTGATATAATATTATATGGCATTACATTATTGGATTATTTTAAAAATGGTCAAATTTTTCATCAAATTATTTGCTGCCACTTCAAATTATATCACTACATTTATTACATTTTTTCTAATAAAATGACAAAATCCGATTAGAAATAATGCACTGTATCCAAGCATATAATGAAAGACATCGTTGAACGCTTTCACTTTGTGACTATATTGTTGTCAATGACAAATGGCCTAATCTCAAGGCTAATGGCATGAGAGAGTGACACGGGATGAAGATGATAACAATGATGGAAAATGACAAATCAAAGAGAAAGAAGATGAGAACGAGAACGAGAACGAGAACGAGAACGAGAACGAGAACGAAAAGGATTAATTATGAGAACATTAAAATATATTTAAATTATGATTTAAATTTTAAAGTGATCGAAAACTTCTCAAATGGAGATATGCAAAGGAAATGCATATTGTACTTTTCGACACAAAATGTAAAAGAAAAAAGATATAAATTTAAATCTTTTTTTTTTTTTTTGGTACATTCACGAGAGGTCAAGAGTGAACGAGACAAATTTTGAATTTAAATCCACTGTAATATAAATGAGGATATAATTGATTTTAGAGATGACAATTTACATCACCATTAAGATGCTCTAAATAAGAAAATGAAGTAAGCTAGATATTTATTTTCCGTCTCTCTTGATTTAGAGTTCGCAATTACAAGAACGAGAAGTTAGTTTATTTATTCAGTGATTTCTAGATAATACAAATATGGACAAATCGAATCGAGTTCTTGCTATTACATATTCAAAATTAAGAGAGAATAAAATGAATTATTCTACTTATACATTCTTGTGTTATATATCATAATTGGCATTGTGTGAAGTGTAAAAATCGATGTTATTGATTATTTTAAGCGTTAAAATTAATGATAAAACTGTTTGCCACATCATATAATGTCAAAAAAAAAAAAAAAAGATCAACCATGATATACACCAAGCAAAATTGAATAAAAATCTTCCTCATTTTCCATTTTTAGTTGATGGTTGATCCTCTCTCCTTTTCATCCTCTTCTTCACCGTTATTATCATGATCTTTAAATTCTCGTCTTTATCATATTAACAAACGTTAAGCACTACTAGTCCACAACTCATAAAATGGAGCAAATTAATCTCCAACTTTGAATAAATAATAAATAGGGAAAAAGATAACTTGTCTAGCTTTTTCTTGACAAAAAATAAAACCTCCATTCAGCACTCTCTGGTCCCACACGCCAAAAAACCCCACCAATTCTGCAATTTGGCATCATCCCCTAAAAATCGCATCTACTTTGATCTAGAATTATTATTATTTATAATAAGAAGCTCCCTGTTTAATGTGCAATATTTTAAATAGTAATATGAAAAATATATAATTTTTAAAATAATTTAAATTTATGTATAATATTATTTTATTAAAGATTGTAGGATTGAAAATAAGTTTTTTTCCTTTTTTGACAGGGCTAAATAAATCACTTCTAGAACCTATCTTTTCTCGGAGCTCAATCAATATAGTAAAAGAATTGACCGAGTCCACCGATAAACTTCACACAAAGTTAAAACTGGGAAGTCACCGTCAGGCGTCAGTCATCACATAAAATATCTTAACTAAAACTTTGCGCTGGACAATCACTATAGGCTGCGGTACAACGGCCAGTTTTATCTACTCATCCCAATTTCTTCCAATATAAGAATCATAAGAAAAACAAAAAATATAGCAAACAGCAATTAACAGTGAAATCCAGGTTTATCGAGCATAAAAAGTTGCACGAATCTTATTTATGGAGGAAGTCCATATTAAACACGATAATTCAAAGTCACGTAAAACAACCTTCAATTAGCATAGCCCAACGAGAAACTCAAAAAAAGTCATAAAAGCGAAAATGAAAAGCAGAAAGTAATATAATTCATAGATCATCATCGGATCTTTAATATAAGAGATCTTCACGAGATAGATCTAAGAGAGTTGGCCACAGTCAGCGACCACTACAGGCTTGGAGGTCCTTCCAGAACCAGATCCAACCTTCTCGATGGCCTTGACAACATCCATTCCCTCGACCACCTGTCCGAAGACCACGTGCTTGCCGTCAAGCCACTCGGTCTTCGCGGTGCAGACGAAAAACTGAGATCCGTTGGTCCCAGGGCCAGCATTCGCCATGGAGAGGATTCCAGGACCGGTGTGCTTCTTGACGAAGTTCTCATCAGCAAATTTAGCGCCATAGATCGATTCACCTCCGGTACCGTTCCCAGCTGTGAAGTCTCCGCCCTGGCACATGAAATTAGGGATCACACGGTGGAAGGATGATCCTTTGTAGTGTAAAGGCTTGCCAGCTCTCCCAACGCCTTTCTCACCTGTGCAAAGGGCACGGAAGTTCTCAGCAGTCTTAGGGACGACATCGGCGTAGAGCTCCATGACAATCCGTCCAGCCGGTTGGCCGCCGACCGTCATGTCAAAGAAAACCTTAGGGTTTGCCATTTCTACGAATTTTGATAATTTTTCTCACAAAATTTCTCTCCTGTTTGGTGGGGAGTATTCGGTGAGGGGGAGTTATATAGCAGCCAGTGAAGGATGGTTATCCACAGAGAAATGATCCTGGCCGTTTAATATTGACACGCGTAAATCTGGATAATCCGATTAATAAAAAGATAAAAGGACCGTTGATGAAAGTAACCGCGGTTAGATTAATTAAATTTTCTTAACCACAGTTAAGTTTTGAATTTGGATCACGTGGTATATGCGTTTAATATTCGTCGCACTCGCATTAAATATATTTTACAGAATTGAAATCTGCTGTTTAATGGTCCACCGTGCTCCGTTTGCTAATTAGATGATCAAATCTGGTCGACGGTCCCTATTTTTCTTTGCTGGACATCAATTATTTTATGGGCCTAAACTACTATATAGGCCTTTTAGCTTTTATGGGCCGGGTCAAAATTTCTAAACGACGTCGTAGCTTTGGAACAGACAGAGCACTTGAAGTGCAGAAATATACACGAGAATTGAAGTGCAGTGATTTTTAGGGTTAAGAAAAATGGCGATTGCACTAAACAGTGGCTGCAAAATGCCTGTAATCGGACTGGGCGTTTGGCGAATGGAGGGCAAAGATATCAAAGATCTTCTCTTCAATGCTATTAAGATTGGTTATCGTCATTTTGATTGCGCCGGTACTCTTTCATTCCACACTATCAATTTCTGTTTACATTAAGATTGTACCTTTTTCTTGATTTTTCTATTGGGTTTACTGGTTTGCAGCGGATTATAAGAATGAAGCAGAAGTGGGGGAGGCACTTGCTGAAGCACTTCAGACTGGACTTGTGAAGAGGGAGGATCTGTTCATAACAACCAAGGTTAGTAACAGTGAATCAGAAAGCTTATTTTGAATTAATCTTTTCATAGTTTGCTTGGGTTGAGATTGAGAATCGCTTTGTAAATGTAATAAAACTTGTCCTATTGTAGCTTTGGAATTCAGACCATGGTCATGTTGTTGAGGCCTGTAAAGATAGTTTAAAGAAACTACAGCTAGATTATCTGGATTTGTACCTTGTTCACTTCCCTATTGCCACACGACATACAGGTATTAATCTCCTTGTACCTTGGATCTGTCCCTTTATATTTATAGGCCTGAAGAGTTTGCATTTTTCTATAATGTGCAATATTAGAAAAAATCCCAGTATGAAAAGATGGGTTGTGCTTCACGAGAATGGAAATAAAATTTGTGATATTATTGTCATCGATTTTAATGGGGAGCGGTGAATTTTTCATTGACCATATCATGTCCTTAATCAAATTTGTTATTAATGAGATAAATTTTTGTTCCAATTTTAAATTCTTGAAGGTGTTGGTGCAACTGCAAGTGCTTTGGGGGATGATGATGTTTTGGACATAGACACTACGATATCACTGGAGACCACATGGCATGCTATGGAAGATCTAGTTTCCATTGGTTTAGCGCGAAGCATAGGGATCAGGTAACTAAAAAGTTTTGTGTTCATTACATTTTGTGCTTGTTTGGTAAGTGTGGTGTCAATAATGCCTTTCATCTATATATGCCTTAGTCATACTAGTTCAAGCATGTCTAATATGTGCAAACATCTATAAAAATGTATGCCCCGCCCAATAATTTGAACACGATATCAGAGAACCATTTTGCTATGTACGGTTTTAGATGTGGATGCTTTTTCCAATCCAAATGCTCGAACATGCAATAAAACAATGATTAGTTTTGGGTACAACAGGAACATTAAAATGTTTGATTTTTTAGGCTTGCTGCCTTCAGCTTGTGAAATCAGTAACTAAGAGCATCATAATATTTTGATTATATTTTCTGCCGGAGACTATTTTAACTGTTATGAGATCTATTCTTACTTGGTATCAGTATAACACTTTCCACCACCTAGAGTTTTCTATATTTTTTTCAGTTGCCACTGCCTTATCTTATTAAAAATTTTAATTGTCAATATATACAAGATTCCATTACTTAATTAACTTTTCAAAGAATTTATTATATATGACTTTATATTTGACGTGTTCAAGACATAATTAGATGAAGAGAGTGATTATTTGTGTTCCTTGTTCTAAGAAGAATGGGAAATTTTGAAACATGCAAGGAAAGGACATAGGTCAATTTTGATGTTTTTGGATATGATAGCATTTTTGAGGAGTAATGACAAGTTTTAATGCATTAGGCAGAATTGGACAGAGGGTACAATATGGCAGTCTAATATTTAAGGTGCTAAGCTATAAAACTTAGCTTATGTTTGGTGCACATTTTAGAGCCAAGAATGCATTTTTTTTGTTGATGTGATGTGGAATATGTAGTTGAAAAAGAAGGAAAAGTTATTGATGTGATAGAAAATATTATTTTATTGAAGAATGTGGTTGAAAATGAGCACAAGAATGAGAATGAAAAAATTAACGTGGCTCAAACAGGAAGATCAGATGGCAGTTCAATATTGGAGGATCGATGTTAGGTGGTAAATGTACTATGTACTTTGTACTTGTATTTCTCTATCATGATTTGCAAAAACCTCCCAACTTAAATATTTTTATGTTATACATAAGGATATGGTACCTAAATACCTGATTGATATGCTTATATAACATGCAAAACGAATATGCATATATTTAGGCTGACTGTTTCGTCTTGTTTTCTTTTAAACTAGGTAAATAGTATGTGAACTTAATCGATATTTCTTGTTAACAATATACCGTCATCGTTTTATGTACAGCAACTATGACATTTTTCTAACCAGAGACTGCTTAGCCTATGCGAAAGTGAAGCCTGCTGTGAATCAGATCGAAGCACATCCTTATTTCCAACGCGATTCTCTTGTCAAATTCTGTCAGAAGCATGGTATTTGTGTCACAGCCCACACACCTCTTGGAGGTGCTGTTGCCAACACTGAATGGTTCGGTTCCGTATCATGTTTGGACGATCCAGTTCTTAAAGTACATCCTCTCTCCACACCATTAACTAATTTACGCTTTTTTGAAAACTATTTTTGATCAATATTCCAAAACCATATGTTAAATGATTTCCACTTTTGCTTATGTTGCATTAGGGTCTTGCTGAGAAATACAAGAAGACTGTGGCTCAGATTGTTCTTCGCTGGGGTATTCAACGTAACACGGTTGTTATCCCGAAGTCATCAAAGCTTGAGAGATTAGAAGAGAATTTTCATGTGTTAGACTTCGAGCTGGCAAAAGAGGACATGGACCTTATCAAAACTATGGACCGTAAATATCGGACAAATCAACCTGCCAAGTTTTGGGGCATAGATTTGTATGCATGAGTTTCACTATTGCCTGTCTATCGAAGGTACTATGATATTCAGTGAGAAAAAAACATGGGGAATCAGTTTGAATAATTGATACACAAGTGTTCCAAGTCTTTGCATGCTGATATTTGATTTGAAAGATTACATGTTTAGTATTTGCATATTGATTTTAAGTGACTTTAAGGCGTTTCTTTCTATTGGATTTTAATACATGAACAAATAATAATAACTGAACCATAGCCATCAACAGAATATTTGATGGAAGATGACTTAAATGGGTCAAATAAACTATTTCCAAAAGTTTTGAGTTCTTTCATTAAATAAAAGAAATTTTAGGGCCTTCTATATTACCCTGTACAAGAACATATAAACTATTTGATTATGACCTCAATAAATAAATGGAACAATCGCAGTACGGTCTTTGGGATAATTGTCGAATTTCTGCAGATACCATTTGTGTGTTTCTTTGGCTGCAAAGGCAAGATTTGCTACCTGCAACAGTATGGTCATGAATGAAGCAGTCAGTCCACTCTCTAAAAGTATTAACGATTATGGATACGTGTATTCTTTTCTCAAAGAAAGTCAAGACTTACCACGAATACAAATAGCAACCAAATTGTAACGTCTGAACACCCACTAGCAATCACAATTCCGGCATATATAACCTCCGGTATAAAGAAAAAGATATAAATAAGACCCACATATGAACAAAATCGTTAAGTCATGGAAATAGCAGAAAGGGAAAAGAGGCTTACAATTTCAGCCAGATAATGTGGAGAGGATACGTATTCAAACCAGTCGCCGTTAGGAATTGAGTAATCATCTTGTTCTTCGTTCTCTCTCAGTGAACCCTGGATATTTTGGGACAAGAAAAGAACCCATTTATTTAGAAGCCTTGGATAAATGTTACAGTGAAATCTAGAAATTGTCATGCATAGCACATAGAATTGATACAAGTACTCTATCGATAAATAGTACTATAGAACTAAAAACACAGGCATGCACATCCTAAGTGATCCTCAATATTTTAGTAGTTGCTAATTTGCTATTTACTTCTATTCCTCAACATAGTGCCTCAAAAATCATGATGGCGGAGATTAGTAATGCAATCATGTGTCGACAGTCATTGGCAGAGCAACCTTTGCTAGTGTTTCTCGGTGGAGCAATCAACATAAAGGCAAGCTAACAAACACTGTACTTTCACATAAAAAGAACTTACCTAGTTACATCATGTATTGACATTACTTTCTTATCAAATAAAAGTAAAGCAAAGTAAAAAACACAAAATCGGTGTGCAGCTTTTATCCCTTAGGTGATGAATAAACTTGGAATCCACATTGTAGAGATAGAATCTAAATATTGAATAGTAAATCGGAAATAAATCTTACAAGAATGGTGTGGCAACGGAGTTGATGAATCCAACCCCAAAGGAAAATAGCTCCACCAATCCATATATACCACCTAATGTGCAGGAGAGGATTCAAATGTCCCCACCAGTCAAATTCAGTGACTTGCATTCTATCTTTCCCTTTGATAACAAACTCTGCAACTAAATCGACCACAGATTTGAAAATCTCCGGGGCATATTTACAGCAAAGGGATAGTGGAGCTGCTGTGTAGAAACTATTATAAGAAAGATAACTAGTCTGAGTGAATGAGACTTTTTTTCTCAATAAGAGATTGAGGTATAAAATTAAGGTTTCTAATTGATGTCAACCAACGGGCAAGCACCACACAATTTCAAAATGATGAATAGGTGCAGAAAATCTTATTTGTATTATCTAGCTACTGGTTTCCAAAAAACTCGTGACAGTTCATCCCACCAAACTTGGAAATATCCAAACAATTAACTTATCAAGACATATCAAAAGAAGTTTGAAATTTTCTAAACTTGGTTATGCAAAACTGAAGATTGTAACAAGACGACGACAAAATTTATGAGACTAATAACCAAATAACGAAGAACTTACAATAGGCCTGTGAGATATCCCAAAATGTGCATCCGAGCTGAAGGACTATACTTGAATACATATATAGTCTCAAAAAGGCGTCGTGCTACTTGAACTTCCATCAGCAAAAGCATAAATACAGATTGCCAAACCCAATATTTGTGGTCTCTTGAAGATGAAAGTGATTGATGCAAGGAAAATACATGTGAAGATCCCATCAAGTGGCTGGCAATGCTAGAATACAGTGATGTATAAGAAACTGCTGGAGTTATTCTATATGCATAATGCCATGTTGTAGCCAGTAGAATACTTGTCCATATAACTGCCAGTACATAGAAGTGAGTGAAGAATTTCTGAGGAACTGTGAACTTCTGCAACGTAAAGAAATAATGTATTGCAGAAGTTAATTCATTTAGCAGAAAACGACGTAAACTTGAATAGTAATTTCCAAGCAAAATAGACTCTAATAAAAAGGAGGACTAAAATAAAATTTCACGTTATGCTATCCGAGAATATACCAATGCAAGTCCGATTATGTATTCTTCAAGAAATTTACACTGCTGTCTCGATCAGTTAATCAACATGTACAACCCCACCACGTTTGGAATACACAATATTAATAGCTCTGTCTAATCCAATCACTTTATGATAATTTACAAAAGACAGTCTGTCTAATAAATTGAAGCAAAGTTATTGTTCATAAATTTTGTCCCAACAGTAACACGTATCGAGCAATTAACCGTAGAAAACACAAAATTACACAAAACTGTATCGAATCACCAAACTAGAATTCCGCTTAGAATATACTGTACAATGAAAATCCAAAAAATAAGTCCTCTTAATGCTTCAAATAAAACAAGATAATTTCTTCAATTATCTAGTATCTCTATCAAAAAAACTAAAAACTAGCCAAAAATTCACGTTAATACTAGCTCTAGCATTGTTAATAAGCCGAAATGGAATCGATGTGATTTGCGGATAGTACTTACGCGTGAAGAAGAATGCATAGTCTTGCCGCGTTTAGCAAACCCCGACAATAATTTGTGAAACGCATCGAGCTTGGGTGATGGTATGCAGGCGAGTAAAATGGGCAGAGTCCCCGCAATCCAAGCCGTTCTCAACAGAGTAACCAAAATCATTATTTTCAGCTGATTAACAAGTTACTAAACCATTAACAGTGAGTTTAAATTGAGATTAGCAAAAACGAGATGAAGATAATTTTATAGAAAGCGAAAGAAATTTTTTGGCTTGATTTGAGGAATTGGAATTGAGTGTGACCGAAGAAGGAATCAAGGATCGAAGAATTTGCTTCTCTTCGGAAAGGTAAAGGGAGTAGCTGAGTTCCAAAAGAATGGATCCTGAAATAGCACATTCGCTTCCGAATATTGTGGAAATGGACCGCAATATTTAGAAGCCCATTACCCTTCTGGGCTAACCCATATCGCATTCGGTTTTTGGAAAATTAGGTACAGTATCCTAAAAAATTAAGTCAACTTACAAAAATACCCCTAAAATTAGTGATCTTTTAAAAAATCACATGAAAAGTATTTTAAAAATAAAAAATACTATATAAAATTGAGAGACATTTTTTTAATAAAAAAGTGACACAATGTAATTTTTTAAAATTGAGTGACTAAAAAAAAAAAAAACTTTTATTAAAACTAGTGAGGGATTTTAAGTTGCATGATGACTGTTATAATTCAATAAGAGATTTCCTTATAACAACGCTCTATTTTAGATCATGTAAACATATAGTCATATAGTGTCAATAATGTAAACAATTGGGTTCATAGAATTAAATTAACTATTGTGTAATTTATTTTCTAACGTAAACAAATTGGCGCACGCAAACACACACAGAGTTAGGGGAATCATGGAAAAGGGAAAATATTGGGGATTGTTCTTTTCGTGTTTCAGTTTTCAGTTTTAGTTTTGAATTCATTTTAAGTTTTGTGTTTTGGGTGTCCATTTTAAAATTGTTGAAAACACATTCTTTTTGTCATTTAAAACATTATTTCCAAAAATTAAAAAAAATGAAAAAAGTGTTTACTTTCTAATTTTGAAAAAAATGAAAAACACGTTAAGACATTGAAATTCTATGATGGTGACCCGAATTTGAATCTCGGCGTCTACCAATTTATTTGAAAATTTTTGTACTGTGTTTATAAAAAGAAAATTCATTTGTATTGAATTACAGTGAAACGGAATCAAACTTGTGACCTTTAGAAAATTCGTGACTCTTCCAATTAAGGTATCCCGCTATTGGCAAAATCCAGCCGTTTTTCGCGTTTTTGTTTGGTTTTAACTGAAAACAGCAAAAACAACTTTTTTTGCGTTTTTCGTTTTTTTTGTAAATTTAAAACTCGTTTTTAAAAATTTGTTTATGAAAATATGTAAATAAACGTGTTTTTAGTATTTTGGAAAACTAAAAACTGAAAAATGACCTGAAAACAGTAAAGAAAACAATCTCTTAAACTTTCAAATGATGCTCCTACAAAGAAAATTAAACCCATAAATCTAAGCATCAAAGAAAACTTCGTACACATGTAAAAGTGAACCATTTTAGATCATAATCAGATGGAGCAAAGAATAAACAATAAACATTGCAACCTTCGACCTCCAAAAAATACAATTAAAAAGGTTAAAAATAAAAATAAAAGATCTGAAAATGAAAATAAATCGTATTATAGCAACGCAACTTTGTTATTGTGTATAGGAAGGTGGTGAAATAAGCACATTTGGGGATCTAATTTTCGTCTAAGGAAGCCAAATCGTTGGAAAAAAAATGAAGTAGACTGAAGGTAAATAGCACACCAGACACAATACAACCTAAGAAGTCAACTGTAAAGAAAAAAAATAAAGAAAAATTATTCATTTTCTGTTAGGGTTTGTGTTGTCTACAAAGGGGATCTAAGAAATAGAAGAGATAAAGACAAAGATGAAAAAATGGACACTATTTTACGAGAAATAGCAAGGAAGCAAAATGGCAAAATTGGTAAGGGAGAAATACATGACATCGCAGTGATGTCATCAATAACACGTTATGAACATTATATTTAAAACAATGGAGTAAACAATGCATTTCATGTATTCTCTTAGTACAATATAATTTGGAGACATTAATGTGTTCTTCAGCACTATAGTTTACTTGCTTGCTATATTTTAATATTTACGTCTTTTTCAACCATACACATTAATGAACTTAGATTACGCATGCATAGCTTTAGCTGGCCTGCATTTGCAAAGTAACTGCCTCAAATTCAAAAATATTATGCACTTTCATTTAGCAACATAACTCAATCACGTACATGAACAGTAAACATAGTATCCACTTTATGAATGCAATAAATATCATTTGGGCTAGAAAGGTTAACATCAACACCTCAGGCTCAACTTGAAAATATAACTGATAAAATATCAAATACAACAATCTTACATTTAAATATTGGAATTTAAAGCTTTACAATAAAAAAAATCATCTTAATTTGAATAAGCACACAACAGAGCATAAAAGTTCACATGCAACTAAATGAAATATCATAGGAGGCACCTATAATAAAAAAAATCTAAAATTACGCACAACTCTTAAAAGTCTTTAGCTTGATTGACCTGAAATTAAGAGAACATTAACTCAATAGTAAATGAAAACAACCAAACTCCGTTGTTGGAGAGTTAGGTGGGAGGAATTAAAGGCGACCGTGATAGCAAGGATTCACTGCTTGGTCCGATTTCTGAAGGGTGTTAAGTAATAAAATTATTCATAATTGAATGAATCAACAGAATTCTTACATTTCTACTTTGTAAAAGGGAAGCTAAAAACAACAAAACAAGAATAAATATATTAAGAGTATATCTGAGATAACCAACTCTTGCGACAAAAATGAAAGGATGTGTAAATAAACCTCGTGACGGCAACAATAATTTTTTTATTGTGAAACAGGGAAGTGACGGAATGAGCAGAGCTAGCGCGGCAGACACAATACGACCCAAGAAAGCAAATGTACCAAAAAATTTTGCCTTTAACATTTTCATTAGGATTTACCGTTCTCTACAAAAGGGATCTAGCCATAGAGAAACACGAAGCATGAAAGAAAATCCAATAGAAAACGAAACTACACAACTGGCCACCAAGTAGTTATGTCAACGAGTCGAGCTCGAGCCGAAAAAAAAAACTCGGGCTCGGCTCGAGCCGAGCAAAGCCCGGCCTAAAAAAAAAGGCTCGACCTTAGCCTTAGCCGGGCCAAGCCAGAGTTGGGTCGACTCGGGTTTTTTTTTCTCCTTGTGCTGCCTGCGCAGGCAGTAAAAAAAGCTACCTACATAGGCAACAGACTGCCTCTTTTTTTTTTTTTTTTACGAGCCGGCCCGGGCTCGAGCCGGTGCCCCAAAATGGGGCTTGGTTCCCGGGCCCGACTCGGGCTTTTTCCGGGCCTAGCCCGAGCCGCCCTAGCCGGTCAGTTTTTTTGCCATCCCTACCACCAAGATTACAAACAAACAGCTGAAACCAGTGCAAATAGAAAATGCTTCACGATTAAATCTCTGAATTTTTTATAAGTGGAACTAAAGTTCTAAAGGCAAATTAAATAACTAACCAACTATTTAAGAATTTTGCTGCCATTGACGTGAAGAAAACAAAATACGGTAACAACAAGAAGAAAAATATAAACGAAATACAAAATGTAAGTTGTGGATCACAAATTTCCTATCACTGATAGTCCACAGTCAAAAAGTTGAAATTCCACTTGGGTGATTACGGTTCAGTTGTAGAAATAGAGACTTCTTATCCTCTAATATTCAAATATTTATATTTTATAAAGTTTTTGCTGAAATTGAGGGAAAGTCGAGAAAACCTACATACGAAAATGCACTCGAACACAAAAAAGAAACAAAAATTAAGGAAATTTTGCTGAAAGAGAGGAAAATGGGAGAAAATCCACATACTAAAACTTCTTCCTCTAGTACTCTGTCTACTCCATCATCACCGTCTAGATCTCCGATTTGAAAGCGAAGTGCGAGCCGTGGCAACAACAGTAGAGAAGAAAAAAACCTCTGTGATTTTACAACCTATTGTTGGATTTGAAATGGAGGAGATATTATGTGATTTTGTTAGGATTTTTTCTTTGGAAAAGAAAATCTGAAATCTCAGAAATGAGGGACGATAGAAAGAGAAAGGAAGAGGTAACAACGTTAGAGAAGAACAATACCTCTGTGATTTTACAACCTATTATTGAATTTGAAATTGAGGGAATGTTATTTGATTTTGTTTGGGTTTTGATTTGGAGAATCAAATCTAAAATTGTAAGAATGAGAAACGATAGAGAGAAATGAAGAATGAACGAAGAAGTATCTAGACTAATAGAGATTAAAAAAATGACAAAATTGATATACATATATATATGGCGTTTGCATCACATCATGATGACGCCTTATGAACAGTAAAGAAATCTCCTCTTTTATATATTGTAGATATTTGTCATTGAAAAAAGTGACAGAAATTAAAAAAATAAAAAAAGTAATAAAATTTTTTAAAAAAGTGATACACCTTTAAAAGAAGGGATAATTGTAGTAAAAGTCTCAAATCCTTGAAACATTAGTATAATTTTCCCAAACCTTTGATTTGTTGCATTCGTCACCCCTAACATTTCCAAATGTTGCAGGTGAGACCATTTTGTATGGTTTTCATCCATAATTTTATTAGTTGACTAAAAATTTAACTTTGACCACATTTTAATATTTAAAAAAAGACAAAAGAGTAACTTTTCATTTATCACATTAAATAATTAAATAAAAAATAAGAAAAAAAATACACACACACACATACACATCGATGTCTAAGAAGACACCGTGTCTTCTTCCTCTAACCCCTCACCCTCACCCACCCCCACCTCAAACCCAAAATCCACACGGAACACCTCCACCTCCACCTCCACCTGTAATACAACATACCCCCTCTTCTCAGTTTTCAATTTTCAAATATAGCCTCTAAAACCAGTTAATTCCAATAAAAAAAAATTGAAATTTGGCTTACCGGAATGCTTAGTTCACTGCAAGGAAGAGACCTAAAATCTTCTTTAACAGAGAAAGCACTATTAGTGTTAATGGCATCACTTTTGTCATTTACCCGTTTTTGTTCATGGATTTTCGGATTCTCTTGATTTTTTGGTAGCTTTTAAGAATTGTCAAAAGTACTTCATTTTCATGTACAAATATTTATTTTCTTTTTCTTTAATTGAACATAGAAGGTTGGAATCATTTTTTTTTTCTTTTTTTCTTATATTTATAATTGGAGAAGATAAAGGTATATATCGGAGAAATTACATCATAATTTTGATAAATTTTGATGGGAAATTGCCTTGGNAAATTGCCTTGGATCTCAGCCTGCGAATCATAATTCTAGGTCCAATAAACCCAATAGTTCTACTAGACCTTCCATTCTAGGTACACGTCTTGAATTTATTTTCCCCAAATTTTATGTATGTTCATTACAAGTTTTTGGATCCTTGGAATTTCACTCGTTTCTGGGTTTCTATTCAATTGACTTCTGCTGGACATTCACAGTACAATCCTTGTTGTAGAGGTGGGAGTGGAGGTGGTGGCAGTGGTCCGTGTTGGGGGCGGGGGGGGGGGGGGGGAAGGGGGGGTTGAGGGGAAGAAGACCACGGGGGGGG
>CAIGRN010046338.1:0-23461 GCA_903798345.1 Fraxinus anomala
TTTATATTCAATTGAATATAATAATAACAAGCATTTTTATTTTTAAATTAAATAAATCATTATTTATTTATAAATAGTTGGGACAAAAAAAAGGGCCCGGCTAGGTACTGACTAGGCCGGACCATCAGAATAAAAATGGCCTTTCGAACAAAATCAACACATATATAGTAAAGTCTTACCCGAATTCCCAAAAAAGAAAATCATTTTTCACACCTATTATTAGTTAGTAATGCTAGTGAGTGGATATCTATGTTTATTTTAGTAGGAAATTAAGATATTCAATTAAAGAATTTTGGATCGAATGGCCATTCATCTATTGTATTTTTAAGCAAACAAATAGGGGGCAGAAAATTCTATGAAAAGGTGGTGGTTTAATTCGATGGTGTTCGAAATTTCAACTTAATACCTTAATCAAATGCCAGTTTAAACCAAGGCTAAATTATTTTGCCCCTGTGTTGCATAGGTTAGAAGGAAAAGTTGCCCTCATAACAGGAGGAGCCAGTGGAATTGGAGAATGCACTGCAAAAATCTTCGCCCAACATGGTGCCAAAGTTGTGATTGCTGATGTCCAAGATGAATTAGGTCACTCAGTTGTCGAAGCCATTGGCCCCACCAATTCCACCTACATCCACTGCGATGTTACTAATGAAGAAGATGTCAAAAATGCCGTGGACAAAGCAGTTTCAATCTATGGAAAACTGGACATTATGTTCAACAATGCAGGAATTGCCGATCCCAACAAGCCCCGTATCATAGATAATGAAAAAGCAGACTTTGAACGCGTTCTCAGTGTAAATGTCACCGGAGTTTTCCTATGCATGAAGCACGCAGCACGAGTTATGGTGCCAGCACGTAGTGGCAGCATAATTTCCACTGCCAGTGTAAGCTCAACTATTGGTAGTGCTGCCTCGCATGCTTATTGTTGTTCAAAGCATGCTGTATCAGGCCTTACTAAGAATCTGGCAGTCGAGCTTGGACAATTTGGCATTAGGGTTAATTGTTTGTCTCCTTACGCGCTTGCTACGCCTTTGGCCAAGAAATTTGTAGGGCTTGAAAAGGACGAAGATTTGGAGAATGCCATGAGCCTTATGGGAAACCTGAAAGGTACAAATTTGAAGGCTGAGGATGTTGCCAATGCAGCTCTTTATCTGGCTAGTGATGAGGCAAAATATGTGAGTGGGCACAATCTGTTCATTGATGGAGGGTTCAGCGTCTACAATTCTGCAATTAAAATGTTCCAATATCCAGATTCTTGATCATCCCAATTCACCAAGAAAAATGTCTCTCGTTTGAAGTATCTGCAAAATTTTACTATGTTTCCATTGCTGTTGCTGAATAAATCATGAGAGGATTTTTAACATTTTCACTGTTTCCATTTTTTCTTTATTTTCATACCGTGTTTTGTTTGGATTTATCCAGTAGAAGTACGTAAGACTTTTACAAGCCGAAATAGATATTTCTTTCTAATCAAATTAATTGAGTACAATGAATATATAGAATATACACATTGAACTATTCTAGGATAACGAAACCTATCTTAAGAAACTACAATAAGCCTAATTACAACTATTACAAAAATATTTCACAAATCTCCAACACAGGTTCAATCTGATAAATTAGAAATGTGAAATAGATTTAACACACTCAAGTCTACCTTTATTTGAGAATACAATTCTAGTTATTATACATAAAGAGTACTGAAGTGCTCAAATTTTCAAATACACTCTCCAGAGAGAATTTCAACACACTGCAGCGTCATCAGGAAGTCATAATCCAAGTTTTTCCTGATACATCTTATTTGGGATGAAACGGGATCACATGCATATATCACAAACTTGAAAAGAAAGATTTTATCTATCTTTTACGTGAACACGCAAATAGCCAAGAATGAGTTGCCTAGCAACCACAGAATGATTGCAGACGAAGAGAGGGTATATATATGTTGTGCCAGTAGCACACATATAACCCTTCCAATTGCCCTCAAATCCACTTACTGCCCATGGCAATGCCATGGCCAGCATTCGACAGGGACTGAAATGAAGGATGGAGATGATTAAATTGAAAGGAATGAAGACTGCCCCTGGGAAATAGTTGACAGGAAACTTCCGAAATTGGATTGGTTGATCTGCTGTCATTAGATTCCTTCGATGAACTCGAATTTCCTCCATTAGATTGAAGAACCTCGGAAAACTGGGATCCAGTGGGCTGTGGAAGTTGTGTTTCGTAAGTCTTGTTTATGTCAGTGTTATCCTCAACGCCATCCTTCTTGGTGTTGAGGAAGCGCCCACCGTTGCCTCTTGGACGGCGCATTGCATGGAGATGGCGGGATAGGTGCAGATATGGCTGGGGAATGAAAGTAAAAGGAAATGTTAGCAGCCATTTGATAATTGATATCAACACTACTTGACCAAGACCGATAAAGTCGAAGGAATCTAAGTGCATGTTTGATAGCAATACTCGATGACATGATGGATTTCTTAATACTCTTCAGTGCATCCAGTATTCCCCTACCAAACATTGTATAAGAGAATTATAAGGTAAAAAGGATCTGCTAATAATGTCAGGTCCCAAATTCTCATGATGAGATTGATGCTCTTTATCAATTATCATACACAACAGAAACTAACATGTTCCTGGATCAGATTGCTACAATGACCTGTTAACCCTTATTTATAAATTGAAGAGCCAAGAAGCAGGTGATAGCAGAGAGAAGGTATATAGGTGCCATAAGAACTTTTTAAGTACCTTACGGGGTTTGAGCACCTTATTCTCCATTTCTGCCTTGGCACGCGACTGTCTGCGCCTTATAATTCCACGGTACTGCTTGGCATTGACGAATATTGGCCCTTCATCCATAGTCATATTCAACGGTAGTAGCATGACGCGGCCCTGAAATGGTCGACAGAGTGACATTTATTTAATTCTTGATATGTGTAGATATATATATTTCAAAATTCCATTACAACCTCAGCTTGAGGTCCATGAGTTGAGTATACTCCATAACACTTCTCTGCAAGAGGATATTTTCCACAAATCTGTGGCAATTCAAAGAAAAAGAAAACAGATAAGATTTCATTGATGTAATTCCAAAAATGCATACGGAATTCACAAGTAAAAATTTACCAAGGGTTGACCAAATCCAAGCTCAAAATGGCCTTCATATTGCATCATAGCTCCTTGTATGGAAGTCACAGTCTGAA
Source organism: Fraxinus anomala (assembly GCA_903798345.1). Classification (NCBI taxonomy): domain Eukaryota; kingdom Viridiplantae; phylum Streptophyta; class Magnoliopsida; order Lamiales; family Oleaceae; genus Fraxinus; species Fraxinus anomala. Next base: position 3,201 of record CAIGRN010046338.1, read on the forward strand.
GTTGAGATTTTATCCCATTTGCAGCAGATTTTAAATCATCTGAATGATAAATATTTAAGTGGTTGATGCTTGGTTTGTTATTTCTATAGATTCTAAGAAAGACAACTTAGCTGTGTTGAAGAAAGAGTTGCTGCAAGAAGAATTATTAACATTCTTTCATATTCAGATTTTATTAACATCATCTAAAATAAATTTTATTGTTTGAAAATCAGAATTTAAAGCACTAGAATCAATCCCAAATTCTAATACTTGAAAGAAGCACGTTTGTAAAAATCTATGAGCCATCTAGTTGTTTGTGAAGACAAAGGAGAAAAAGGACATTGAATTATAATCTGGTTAGAAACCTAAGATTGCTAAAGATACAAAAATAAATAAATAAATTGATCGAGATTTATATTATTTTCTGTCTATTCACGGATAGGGGAAGAGAATACATTGATTCTCCCAATATTCTCGAAACTACACGATACACAATTAATGACATGTCCAAACACCTCACAATAAACAATATAGTAGGAAAAAAGAATAGATACATTGCAAAAAGATGTTGAAAGTACGTGGCATACAAAGAATGTGCCAAGAAAGCTTTGAGTAGAGTTTATAAAGACAGCGGCACATATGATCAATAACTCCCTCAACCGGACTTATGGTTCATGTTACCCCTTTGAGAAATTGTTGAATATTAAGCCCACATAATTACTTTCGAGTCTTTGCGTGTGTTTATTTTGTGTTCATGCCTAATAAGTTTAACAGCAAAGGTATCAGGTGAATATTCGTGGGATGTGACGACCAAAGGAATAGATGGATGTGTTGGAATCCTAAGAGTAATCCTCGATATACATCAGAAAATGTGACGGCCATTAAAGCATCTTCTTGGTGGAAATCATAGAGGATAAAACTGCTAGATTTAAATGAAATTGAAGACCAGTTCTAACAAAAGATGCCAAAGAAAATTATGAAGTATGATAGACCCTTGAAAAGATGTCAAAATGCATAATACATTGTCGGATCCATATGTAAGCTCAGATTTGTGCCCAATCTTAGAAGAAACTTCCCTAGAGGTCTTAAAAGATGAGGGATACTAATTTAAGAATGAAAGTAGTACTTCAAAGGTCACTAAGGGCTCATTAGTTGTAATGAGAGAATCCAAGAGAAATGATTTATACTATTTGCTAGGAGAAGCACAAAAGGCCAATGATTCAAGTCTGCTCTCAGCAAGGACAGATCAGATCTATGGAACAAGGGGCAGAGATTTTTTGGAGAGGGTGTACATACATCACAAAAACCCCTTGACTACAAACAATCTGACTTATGGGGGCCTGAGAACCATTCAATTCATCGTGTAAACAAATTCTCTCTCTCTTTAGTTGATGATTATAGTAGGAAAGTGTGGATATATTTGTTAAACTCCAAAGATGAGACTTTAAAACCTTCAAGCGTGGCTCATTTTAGTTGAAAATCAGGTTGAGAGAAATGTTAAAACTCTTAAGGACTGACAGTGGCTTGAGTTTTGAATACAGGGTCATAGGACTGTTAGGCATACCACATAGAAAAATGGATAAAGTAAGGTGAATGCTGAGTAGTTCAGGTTTAGCAAAAGGCTTATGGGGGTGAAGTTGCTTGTACTACAGCTTATTTGATTAATAAATCCTTCTAGTGCCATTAACTTTAAACTCCAGAGTTGTGGAGTGATAAGACCCTAACTTGTCATATCTGAGAGTGTTTGGGTGTGTTGCTTACGCACGCCAATCTGAGGGAAAGTAAGATGCTAGGGCTGTGAAGTCTGTTCTATTAGGAGATCCAACTGGAGCTAAAGGGTACATGTTATGGGTATTAGGTGATAGAGGCATTAAGATCATAAGCAATAGAGATGTAGTTTATAATGAGAATAAAATGACATGCCTTAAAGCTAAAAATATCTAGGATACAAGTTCGAAAACAGATTCAGAACAGCCTAACCTGGAAATTACAGAACCAAATTTAGAAGAAACAGAACAAACCCAAGAACCACTTGAAATTCTCGAAACCATAAATTCAACCAATGTTGAGCACTAAGTTGATATACAAATTTATCAATTGGTTAAGGCTAGACAAAATGAGGCTCGTCAGACCAAAATTTTAGATGAGAGTCTATAAATCTAATTGAACATGCCTTAGTTTCTGGTGCAGCTATAGAGAAACCAGAACCATGACCCTATGATGAATCGATAGCTTGCCTGGCTTCAAGTCATGAGGGAAGAAATGAATTCTCTAATAAAAACGAAACTTTGCAGATAGTTCATAAGCCCAAAAAACAAAGAATTGTGCAGTGTAAGTGATTTTCATACCAAAGTTTTGTAATTCCATCCATTTTTATTTTTATCGTACTACCAGCGTTTTTGTCCTATGAATTCACTTTTTCCTTCATCAGATACTGAAAAGAGTCTATAGGATTTAAGTCGATTGATTTTAGCTTTAGTTGCTCTCTATGATTAGGAATTGGAAAATGGATATTAAGACTGCTTTCCTTAATAGCGAGTTGGAAAAAGTCATTTAAATGTCTCAACCTCAAGGCTTTGAGGTTAAGAGCAAATCTGAAAAAGTCATCTTCTCAAGAAATTATATATACTTAAACAATCCACAAGACAATGGTACAAAATATTTGACTCTTATATGATCAAAATTGGCTTTAGGAAAGTGACTCTGATGCTTGAAAATTCAAAACAAATTGCATCATGTATATTTGTTGCTTTATGTGGATGATATGCGATAGTCAAGACGAAATAAATAACAAGAAGCAACTTGTAAAATCTGAATTTGATATGAAGATTTTTTATGGCTATAAAGAGATATAGGAGTGAATGTAGACTCACAATAACACAAGAAAGTTATCTTGGAAAAGTAATAACCAACTTTGGTATAAGAGAAGCAAACTCTGGTGATATCCCTTTGGCTGGACATATGATATTATCCCTAGCTCAATCACCAAAAACAGATGATGAACTAAAAGAAATAGAACATATTCCCTATGCAAATGTAATAGGATATATAATCTACTGTATGATTACCATTAGACCTAACTTAGCTTACTCTATTAGCCTGTTAAGTAGGCTAATGGCTAATCCTGGGAAACCACATTGGGCAAGTTTGAAGTGCCTATTAAAATACATAGCGGGCACACTTAGTGTGGGTTAGTTTATGAAAAGACGAGAAATAAACCAAAATGATCTGGTTTTGTAGATTCTGATTTTGCTTGGGGATAGAACCAGAGGAAATCAACTACTGTTTATTTCTTTATACTTGGTAATTGATTTATTACATGGAAAGCTCAACTTCAGTCCCTGGTAGCTTACCCAGCACTGAAGCTGGATATGTGGGGATTACAAAAGCTGTAAAAGAGGGTCGATGACTTAGAAGGTTTACTTCATTAATTAATGTTTTGCATGATATTGTTTGCTCATACTGATAGCCAAAATGAACTTATGTTAAGTAAAAACCCGTCAGAGATAAAAAAAAATATATAGTAGTAAAGTATCATTTCATTAGAGAAAAATTAACTTCACGTGAAGTTTAGTTGATGAAAATTGCTACAGAACACAACTCAGCTGACATGGACACTAAAATTTTACCTGGTACTAAGTTTAAATCAATTTTAACTAGTTTGAATGTTGATACTAGTTAATTTTCTCTTGCATTTGAGGAAGAAATAGCAATGATGAGAAAAAATAACAACCAAAACAGGTAAAATGGATAATCACACAACAATCGGGGAATTTGGCATGAGTTGGTGAGCTACGGTGAAGAATGTAGAAAAGGTAGTTCACAAACTCGTGGTTTATAAATGAAAAAGGGGAGATAAAAACGTACTAAAAATATAAATGTGGTCGCTGTTTTCATCACTTAGTTTTTTGTTCTTTGGTCATTTTGACCTTGTACCTTTGTCGAAATCATTTGTTTATCGGGTTATTATTGAACCTCAATATGAAATTGTTGTGTGAACAGTAAATCTAATTTCTAGAATTACATTTTTGGAATTTCGGGGCTTGGTTGGATTTTCTAATGATCCAGTGAGACTTGTATCGTTCCCTTTGAGAAGGTGTGAGCTGTGTTCCACTGGTAATCGATCTGAGCCCTAAGAAGCTGTTGGAGTCCGGATTTGAAAGAAGCTGGACCTATTCCCTAGGAAGTGTTGTGGTTTCAAGATTTATTGATGATTCTTTTTTGTCATTTGAGTTTGTACTTGAGTTTGTACTTGTAAAAACTCTACAAAATCTAATGCAGAAGTGGTTCTAGTTGAAGGATCCAAGTTGATCACTGACTGTTTACTAGAATTCTATTTTGAACTATTAGCCTTGATAAAAATCTCTATACTAGTAAAGACAAATAGAAAAAGCTTGTCGACATTGGTGAGTGAAAGCTAACTTTGAGTAATTTGGCTTTATGTATCTTCAATATATATAGAAGATCTAAGTTATCAGTAGCGGAGTGAAAGCTACCTATTGTGAGAAAAAGAAAAGAGAAAAGAATTGGTAAAAGAAAATAATAATGCAATAGCAAGAAAATAAATGTTGCAAGCTTGGCTAAGTCTTTTTACATTAAACTGGAGAACTAGATAATTAGTTGGTTTGACTTGCTCATTGCGGATTTGGAGGCTGGAGCTGTGGATATGAAGGGTTTCAATGGGAGAAAATTGAAACATTGGTTATCTAAATGTTCACTGTCATCAACTCGATTCACCCAATTTATGTGAAATTGTAAGAAACTGGAAGTAAAGTTTGCTTAAAATAGTATATATACCTTTGGGATTGAGTTGAAAAGGTTAAGGATAATGTGGGAATATGCGAGCGAAGCGATGGTATACAAGTAGAATAACGGGGTTTTCGGGGATAAGAAATTGTAGTTTGAGAATGTGCTTATGTTTATGATCCTATATAGGTGAAAAATAATGGTTGGCCTTGGTTATTCACAACACACTTTGAAAGTCAATCATGTCATAAGTTAAAAATTTTGAGTAGCAATAATAGGAATTTTTTTTTTTTTTTTTTGTGAAATTATATACTTGAATACAAACCTGGGGCGATTATGGTAAGATGGTCGAAGTTAATTGATATAGATTGGGTTTTGTTTGTTTAGGACCAAATTCCAGCCTGGAGAACATTGGAGAAAAAGTGAGAAAATATGAAGAATTGGCGCATGTTTGAATGACCCAAGAATTAGAGGTGAAGAGCCAAGCCTAGAAAATCAAACGAGAAGATCGAAAAGTGGGCAATGAAGAAGCAGCTCTGCTCGATCATGGAAAGGCCTTGCTCGAGCAAGGCCAATAGAGTTAGAACATGGCATCCTGTGTCCACGAGTGGATAAATGTCTCGCTTAACCCTGCAACATTCGAAGGCTATTTCTAGAAGGATTTTTGGGCACATTATCCCACACACATGGTGGAGGCAAGAATAAGCAAAAGATCGATCGAATTCATTCAAAGAGATTCAAAAGTTCAAGCTTTGTGTTCTATTTTTCTCCACTCATTTCAATTTTAAGTGATGTATTCTCCTTCCAATTTGTGATTTTGAGATTCAAAGATACTGTTGTGGTGTGATTCAAATTCCATGTTATTTGGATTTGGTAGAATCAAAGAAGTTTAAGGAATTTGAATTTTTAAAAGTCCAAATTAATGAAGATCAAATTTCATCAAGAATTGGGAGTTTGGGTTGGAAAATAACTTCTTCATTTAGAACCCCAACAAAGAGATTTATATATTCCACGTTGTATCTACACACATAATTATTCAACAATATCTTGAGAGTTAGAGAGCTTATATTTCAATTGAAAGCATTGAGATCTTGATATTGTAAACACAATTACTATTGATTATAGTGGATTTTTCTCATCTGCTCGTGATTTTTTCCATATTGGATTTCCACGTATGGTATTTATTTTCTTCTTGTTTATTCATTATCGTCATTATCTTGCGATCTAAGATTCATAACAAGTGGTATTAGAGCAAGATTAATTATTCCGCATGGCGACACTGAAATATGATATTCCACTGTTTGATAGAAACACAAGATTTACCTTAAGATGGATTTGGAGGAAGCCTTATTTGGTTTTGATAAGATGCCTGCTACCTAGACACAGGATGAAAATCAGCATAAGGATCGAAAAGCCCAATCATAAATTCATCTACATCTTTCGAATCAAATTCTTCAGGATGTTCTAAAGAAGAGAAGTGTCGCTGCATTGTGGTTGAAGTTGGAGCAACTTTGCATGATAAAGAGCTTGACCAGTAAGCTACACTTGAAACAGCGCTTGTATTCTCACCGGATGTTTGAAGGTGCGTCATTGGATGATCATTTAACTATGTTCAAATAAATCGTGTCCGATTTGGAGACTTTGGAAGTTAAATATGACGAAGAGGACTTGACATTGATTTTGTAGTGTTCTCTGCCACCATCATATGTGACTTTTAGAGATACCATTCTCTGTAGTAGAGATACTCTCAACGTGAAAGAGGTCTATGATGTTGTACTATTTAAGGAGAAGATGAGGGATCTTTTTGGAGGATTTGGAAATCATGCTGAAGGCTCGATTGTGCGTGGGAGAAATCAAGATAGAAATTTTAGCAGAAATATGAGGAGCACATCGAAATCTAGACACGCTGAGAAGACATGTCACTATTGTAAGAAGAATTGACATATTAGAGCTGATTGTTGCGCCTTGAAAAACAGAAATAAAGTTGCTGGTGCTACTGAAAAAGGGAAGCAACCAGCTAACACAGTGGTGGCTGATAGTGTAGAAGATGGGCAAAATGAATGAGAGTTTCTTGTAATTTCTGACATGAATTTCAAACCTTGCAAGGAATAGGTTATAGACTCGGCTTGTACTTTTCATATGTGTCCCAATAGAGACTGATTTTCAACATACGAAGGAGTTTCAAGAGTTACAGTGATTATGAAAAATAACGCGCCTTCCAAAATTGTCGAAGTTGGTACAATCAGAATCAGAATGTTCGATGGGGCGATCGGACACTTACAGAAGTAAGGCATATTTTAGAATTGAAGTGAAATCTCATATCTTTGAGTGCACTTGACTCAAAGGGATAGATACACTGATGAAGGTGGAGTTTTGAAGGTGAGCTGAGGTGCTTTTGTTGTCATGAAGGGATATAAAAACTCTACACAATTGTACATTTTGTATGGTTCCACAGTAATTGGGAATGTAGCAGTTTCAACTTCTTCTTTAATAGATGATGAAATTACCAAACTTTGGCATATGCGGCTCAAGCATATGAGTGAAAATGGCATGGTGGAGCTAAGTAGAAGGGGACTTCTTGATGGGTAGAAGACTAGCAAAATAGATTTTTGTGAGCATTGCGTCTTTAGAAAATAGAAAAGAGTCAGGTTCAAGAAATGAAGACACAACACGATGGGATTATTTGAATATATCCATTCAGATCTTTAAGGACCGGCCAAGGTACCATCAAAAGGAGGTCATTATTACTTGTTGACAATAATTGAATTTCTCCAGGAAAGTTTGGGTATTCTTCTCGAAACAAAAGAGTGATATGTTTGGGACCTTCAAGGAGTGAGAATTATTGGTAGAAAAGCAGGAAGAAAGCAGATGAAACGTCTACGCACAGATAATGGTTCGTAGTTTTATTCAGATGAATTCAATAGATTCTGCAGGGCTGAAGGCTTCTTGAGATACATGATAGTGCATGGAACTCCTTAACAGAATGGTGTGGCAGAACGGATGAATAGAACTTTGATGGAAAATGTTCTTTCTGTGCTTTCAAAATCTGGGTTGGCTAATATGTTTTGGGCTGAAGTTGCTACCACAGCTTGTTTTCTGATTAATCGCTCACCCTCAATTGCCATTGATAAAAAGATACCAGAAGAGGCGTGGTCTGGTAAACCTTCTTACTATTCTGATTTGAAGATTTATTGGTGTCCTACTTATGCTCATGTGGATAATGGGAAGTCGGAGCCTAGATCAAGAAAGTACATCTTTCTTGGATATAAATCAGGTATAAAGGGGTATAAATTGTGGTGTCTTGAAATAAGAAAGGTAGTTGTTAGTAGAGATGAAGCATTTGATGAACTTGCTATAGTTCGTAGTTTACCTTGGGGAATTCTGATAAAACTAAGTAGTAGAATAATTCGACTCGGATGTAGTTGGAAATTGGTTCAGGGGAACAATCAAAGGTTGTAGAACAGTCTACTATAGATCAGTCCAGTCCGGGATTGACAGACAGTAATATCTTGCCAACTTTTCCTACACCACCAATGCTATGTATTCTATAGCTAAGACCTCTGAGACAGATTAGACCTCCACAGAAGTATGGAAAAGCAAATTTGGTAGCTTATGCATTGAGTGTGGCTAAAGACATTGATTCCAGTAAGGAGCCGCTACATATTCAGAGGCAAACAATTGCAATGATTCTAGCAGATGGATGATTGCTATGCAAGAAGAATTGAGTCATTGAGCAAAAATAACGTTTGGGACTTGGTGAATTACCTAGAGGTAAAAATGTTGTTCACTGTAAATGGGTGTACAAAAGAAAGGAAAGCACATTAGGGATTGAAGATGCTAGATATAAGGCTAGATTGGTGACAAGGGGCTACAGTCAGATTCCAGGTATTAACTTTACAGATGTGTTCTCACCAGTTGTGAAGTATAATTCCATCCGAGCTTTACTTGGAGTGGTGGCTAAGAATAACTTTGAGATTGAACAGATGGATGTCAAGATAGCATTCTTACATAGAGAACTTGAGGATAGCATCTACATGCAACAACTAGAGGGGTTCATAATCTCTGAAAAAGAAGACTGTGTGCTTGTTGAAGAATAGTATAAGAGATTTGATTCATTCATAACTACTCATAGTTTCTTCAAATATAATTATGATAGTTGTGTGTATTTCAGAAAAGAAGATAGTGGATTGACTACATACTTTGAGATATTGTATGTTCGTATGTAAAAAATAAGTTTAGCTTTACTTCAAAAAAGAGTATTAAACAAATTGGAATCATTGATCGACAATTCATGTATTTGTTGGTTAATTACGAAAATTTGGGATTAAAGAGGAATATAATGGTGGATTTGGAGTCCTGGGTGGATTCTGACTCCTAGTTCTTTCATCTATTTGAGTTTTCTCTAAATCTCGTCACAAAACTTTTGAAGTGTTTTCTTTAAAATTTGAGCAAACGTTAGTTCAAAATCACCACACTCAAATTTGGGTTAGTCCAATTAAAGTCAGGATTAAATTGAGTCAAAACAAGATACATTCCGAGATGCTTACGGAATATTAGGAAACAAACATCAAAGATTTTAGAAATTTCTACCAATTTTCTACTAGCTCCTTAAATGATAAAGCACGTGAGCTTTTATCGTGGTGAAATCATTTTAAGAGAAATATATATTTTTTAGAATGTATAATTAAAAAGTAGAGAAATTATAGTTCCCTTAAAACAAAACGTGTAGGTGATAAAAATATCTCCTAACCAAACCTAAATGTGTTATCTTACCTTATCTCTTCAAATCCCTTCGATTTTCTCTTAATTGGTAATTATAGTGTTTTTCTAGTGACATTACAGTAAGAAAATAAATTTCTAAACCAAATTATAGAACATGCTCATTCTAATTGCAAACCACAATAAACCAAGATATGATATACTTTTACTTTAATTTCTGAGATATATGAACATATTTATATATTCAGCATTTTATTTATGTAAAGTCTCAATCATGCTCGCTGTATGATTGACAATTGACATAGTGCTTACAATCATATTTTGGACAGTGGATTGGAATTATTCTCACAAGACAACAAAACTTCATTAAAGACCCTTAATTTGTCTACTGTTGGTCTGTTTCCTCAGGTATTGACATTTCTTCTTCTTGTAATTTCATGCACAGGAGCATAGTATGGAGCAAATATTGAGAAAAATAAAGAATAGTTATTTACCAGATAAAAAGGTGAAATGATTCGTATTTCCCTTTCCAAGCCCTTGCTGATCTTCACCTTGTTTAGCAGTGAGTTTGTTTCCAGTATCTGACTGGTTTACTGATACAGATTTTAATTGGCCAAAAGCTTTGCCATGCGCCGCCACCGTAGCTGGTTGAGATCCAAGTCCGGTCCACCAAGGCACAGCCGCGCCAACCGTATTTTGGACAATCCCTTCATGCTCGTCAGAAAATACTGTGCGCATAGTCATTTTTTCTGCTGTTCAAACTCTTTCTTGATTAACCCTGTAATTAATTAATTATTTTGAGTTATTAATAAATGCACAAACCCTATCAATCTTCAAATTTTGGGAAAAATAAATAAATAAATAAAAGTTCTAGAACTGTAGTTTACACCAAAGATCTTTGGAATATCAGTAAAATTGTTAAAGTTACAGTCAGTACATAAATCATCAAGGTTCAAGGAGTAGAATTAATCGAGATCAAAAATTCATCTTTTTATTCAAGAATTGGAAGTTGAGAAAAATAAAACAAAAATTAAAAACCATTATTGAAGTTAGAATAAAGTAAAGTAGAATTACTTTCAAGCTAAGAAAAAGTAAAACGAAAGTGGCTCTTTTCCATACGAGATTATACAGAAGGAAATTACTTGAGTTCCTCTTAGAAATCACCAAATATTAATAACCAAAATTCTCAAAGCTAAAAATACAGTACAGATGGATATAAAGAAGATAGATTTATATATTACAGCAAATTACGAGAGTTTGAAAAATAATTTGCTGCACTGAGTTTTACTGTAGCAACAAGATGAAGACTAAAATGGAGAGAGGAGAGAGAGCAAATTTTAACAAACTCAGACCAAGAACTGCGTGAATATTCTGAAAACACCTCCCCAAAGTTATGCAGACCACTTACCTTGCCGGAAAAAGCTATCTCAAGGAGGAAAACACCACCAAAGCCGTCGGTACAACCTCTAGCAGCCACACACGCACACACACAGAGAGAGAGAGGGAGGGAGGGAGGGAGAATGCCAAGAAGGGGTATGTATAATGGAACTCAACAACAATGACCAGTGAAATATTATTATCTTTCATGCAGCCTTTATTCTATGTGTATTTTATTTAAAATTCTCCCTCTTTTAATTATTTTTTTTCCCTATTAACTTTGCACATATTTATCGTCATTTATTTTTTTTCTCGATTCATTTGGTTAGGACATCCCATCCCGTGTCAATTACGCTCTCATAAACATTTTACAAATATTAATTTCAATTACTTATTCATAAAACTTTAGCATACTCATTACTATTCATTTTATTATTTTTCGTTATAAATCATTTATTAATTTTCCGAACGAGTCCTAATAATTGACAAAGAAAGAGTAGGAAATAAAATAAAGGACAGCTGTGACAATCTAACAATTATTTGCATAGAAAATTGGAAAATGGAAACAATAAATAAATAGCAACATTGTAACTGTTAATAACTGTTTACTAAAGAAAGTGGGAGATAAGTGATGTTGCTTGGTCCATGTGGTCCTTTTCACGTACTTGATATAAAAGAGATTCGTCCCCAATTTGTGGGATGGCTTTGGATATTTCCTATGTGGTTTGTGGCCAAATTTTTTGATGCAGTCTTGGGTTTTGTGTCATATACCTACATTTATGCTGCAGACCTAAGAGAATCCTAATATAAAATATGTGTTTAAATGGGTTGAGCTATATAGGTCCAAACGGATTGTCACGATAGAATCTTTCAAAACATGTTTGATTGCGATGTAGATCGGTCGATCTTTAAAGCCAAATATTATGGCTCTAATGGTTGAGAAACAAAACCCTTGCCGACCTTTTTCAAACAACGAAAAGAAAAGAAAAATTAATCCAATAAGTAAAAGTTATACAATTGAGTGTCGGTAGGTCAAAATGTATTGCATAAGAAACTAGTGAGTGAGAGTCGATACATTATAATAAATGCACTATACTGTAATGTCAAACATTTATATTCATTGATTTTTTTATTTTTATTTTTTAAAATTAGGTTTTAGTGATGCACTTACATATGATTTCACTATATATTTTGATTTTATACGTATTTCGTAAACTTTTTGATTTATCATCATTATGTATACAATGATCAATTATTTAGACCGAAAAATTGTGGACCACTTTATTCCCATTAAGAGGAATGAAGCGATACCATAGTTTGAGTAGATTGTATTCCTCAATCTTTGAGATATATACAATATATCCATACTTTGTTAAACGACTGTAAAAAGAAGAGGCAAAGTAGTTTAGAAAGAGAACCAAATGATAAAATAAATGATTTTTTATTTTTATAAGAACATCTTTTTGGTCAAAATTAAAAATATAAACTTCATAAATTTCCAGTATGAAAAAAATTATTTGTATTTTTCTTTATAACTTATTCACATTCATGATTGGATGTTGAAATTTTTGGCCAAACCAGCACAAGAACACAAGTGAGAATAATTGCATTTAGACAGGAATTATTCTTTGCAAGTTTTCTATGTGATCATTGTCTGTTCCAACATCCAGGGATACTCACAATAAAAATTTCGTGGAATCAAACGAAGGAATTAATTATTTTATGAAATATATTGTTATTACACACAAAGACAATCATGCTGTCTAGTTTTGCAATTTTGAATATGTCAAATTCAACTTATAATTAATGATCGCCAAATGGAATTAATCTACTATGCTAAGAATATAAATAACAAAATCATTGATAAATACGAAATAATTTATCAGTAATTAACTCGACAAAGAGATTATTACATATGTTTAAAGTGAAAGTATAAATCGAACAAGTAAGTCTAGTGACATATAGACAATTTCATAATACATGGATCATCGATAATTTTAGGATAAGTATTATTTGAAAATTCTTATTTATAACATACACGGCACGATTTTAACCACATATTTCATAAATCACATAAATTTTCAATCACACATTTCATTAACTTTTATTAAAATCTATTAAAAATTTTATTTTAATTCTCATCAAATAGCAGCTCAATTTTGTCCTAATATTTTTTTTTTATAAATAGGGAGCCGTCATTAGTGTTTATGTAATTATCATGAAAAAAAATCTAGGGAGAATAGGGTGTGCAGTTTTTTTATTGTAAAGTGAATAACTGTAGCAACGGATCACGAGCATGTACTCTCACATTGAAGCGAAATTCTATGAATTTCGTGTATCTTTTTTTTTTTACTATGATTTTATTCCTCTTTTTAGTATAGAATTAAGATTTCTAATTCAAGTATATAGACCTTGTCATAGTACAGAAGGCTGGCTGCATACTCTATATTTTGTTGTTAACATTTCACTGTCAGTGTCGAATTTAAGGATACTCCAACAATAATGTGAGCCAATAATGATATGTTTTATTTAGTAATGATTCCTAAGCACGATGTTTAGCATAAACTAAGTACGACGCTTAGGAGATCATTATTCATGTTTTATTATCTAAATGTCAAAATCAAGTACGATGAATTAGGATTAAAAAAAAGAGTGATTAGTTTAAGATCCAAGTTCATTTTGTGCTAGCTAATAATGTAATTAGCTAGAATACAAGTGATAATTTACATGAATTGCTTTCATGGAAAATGTTTTTTTTTCCCCCTCGATCGTTAAATTTGAGGTTGCCTTGCGTTTTCCCAATTTGACATTGATGAAGGACAAACTCTTGTCTTAAGAATTTCATACATATGTTAAAGTGAAACCTAGCCATCAAAACTTAGCCATCAAAACTAGGATTATAAGAGTGCTCATGAAAGTTTTGGCTTCTTGTGTTCAATCTTCAAATGGCTGTGTTGGAGCTTCATAGTTTAGTAACTTGACTACACAAGTTAGGGTTAAATATCCCTATTGCGATTGAACTTTAACAAAAATAATTCGCTCATTGAACTTTAGAATCTCTTCGCGTCATCATTGAACTTCTCCAAATGTTTCTCAATAGCTATTGTACTATAAATGTTTTTCGAATTGTCAATGAAATTAACAAAATATTATCATATTTGCCACTTCGTCACTCTTTGTTTTAACGATAACAACTAAATGTCATTGTAGATGAAATGATGGATGACATAGCTCTCACATTGTTTGAACCCAAGATTCATATATCGGGTTGTTGCATAGGTTTTGACTTGGTTCATTGTTAGATGCAATTAGGAGTCACTCGACCATGACATGATGATGGACCAACATTGGACAACACATTTAGCATATGTCTGATGTAGATTAAAATCAGATTTTTATAAAAATTGATTAAATGTGTGGTTGAAAAGTTATCGATCTCATGAAATGCGTGGTTAAATTAATTGTTAACTTTGATTTAAAATTTTTATCAAACTTTTAATCTACTCCAAACAAGAGCTTAACAAAATCTCATTTGACATCATTCCACGCAATGTGATGGTTAAAACACATACTTGATGAATAATTGTAATATTGCTTTAGTCGTACAAGGAAACACCCCCTAAATTTCATTCAACAACATCATCGTGACCAATATTATCTATCATCTTAAGAAGTTTCAACTTACAAAAATCATATTAGTTATGTCAAATCTAAGCAGCACATGTTACGCGGCTCATTTCTTAAAGTCATAATTAAGATTTTAATTAATTGCAATATATAACAAGGTCCTTGAGTTTTTCGTTTGTCACATATTTGGTAGGTACATTGGTTGGATTGAATTGCACCCCATGATTGAGGAGGATGTCTTTATCACACCATGGGCTCCAAGTAGTTGGAATCCCAAGTTTGAATAACTTACGAGTATATGTTCCAATCTAATGAGACAATAAACATAATGTCAAATTCTACTTATACAAGGACTGGTAGGTAAGAAAGGAAGAGCACCACAAGAGTTACCATGCAAAAATACCCATTTTTTCGTAACAAAAATTGAACATGACTATACAGTGTCACATAATCGAACTACTAACATGATTCACACTATTGCGAGATGTAGAAGCTAAAAAAAAAGGCCCATTCTCTCCTCCATCATTAAATTCAAAATATAGTATTGTGGGACCCAAATTACCTACTCTTATAAGCAAAGTGAGGAGGTCCACCTCTTTTGATCACTCTCCAGAACTTAATTACTCTTAGAAAAAAAAAAGGGCTTTGCAGATTCTTTTGGTTACTATTCAGTAGAATATGGAAAAGTGATTCACCACTATAATTTATTTTAGGTTAATGGTGCACACAGCACAATCCATTTCTTCAACTTTTGCAAAGTGGAATTCCCTAAGTGAACCAAGTGCATGGCTCTGTTTTTATCTTTATTTTTCAAGAATTGCATTCCACATCAGATGGAACCACCTTTTGGGTTCACTTTGTCTGCATAGCTTGCAAATATTGAACTACAAACTCTTTTTGAAGGGAAAAGGTATGAAGATTGCAGATCTTCAGAAGTAGATAACATCATTTATGATCTCAATTGCCACTGCCAGTATATTTTAGCCTATATTTGGTTTAGCTAAAAAAGGTTGATAAAAATTTAAATAAAAAACAAATAATTTTAACAAAACGTTTCAATTAATTGAACCCACAAGTTTCATTTTTTTCAACCATGCATTTCATCAGTTTTTTAAAAAATTTATTGAAATTCTGACTTCTTAGCTAAATCAAATAGGGGCTTAGAATAATCTAATGTGGTGTGGACGTAGAGTGAAGTAAATTGTTTTTAGAAATTGAGGTTTGAGTTTCCAAAAATTTTAGGCAATTTTCACACGAAAATTGAAAGAATTGGGTAAGTCTTATTTTCAATAAACATGAAGACAATAACATAAATATTTCTCCCCACTTCGTCAAAATTATCTTAAATTATACCTTAAGATATAATGAGAACAAAGATTTCATAATAATATTATTAGGTTATGTTAATTTTGGTCAGCATCTTTATTTTTCTAACTTTTTCGTAAAATCACATCATTCTTTTGCGATTTACAGCTTTGTTTATTCTTTTTTCATTTTAATTTACACGAAATATATTTCGATCAATTAAATTATCTTTTTATTTACTTAAATTAATTACTAGCATCTCCAACCACTAAACATGTTGGATCCTTGTCATTTTAGTGGAAAAAAATTGAAAAAATAAAATAAAATCTGTAGAATGTATGTTCTATTTAAGATTTTCTAAATGATTGTGAAATCTTGCGTATGCTCGAAAGATAAGCATTTTATATAGAAGAGTCATGGTCCATTTTGGGTGCAACAAGCTAGAAAATATCTACCACATAATTAATCATGAAAGGAAACAAAACCATAATTATTGGTTTATTCTTAAAAGACACTACAAGTCAAATATTTTTAGATGATTAAGGATAAGCACTCGCAATGGAAGTGGAATTGCATTCCCTTTAATCTTTCTTTTTATATTGGATAAAGGGTACTTTGGCGGAGCTTTTGAAAAGTTAAAAGTTAATTTTCAGATTAAAAATATTTTTTTAAACATATTTGAATAATTTTTTTAAGGTACTTTATCTGATCATAAGAGATTTTATAGAATACTGATCTAACGTAACTTTATATAGAAGCAAAAGAAGATGTCCTGTCAAACAGACCCAAAATTTTAAGATTGCAAATGGACGTTAATTAATGGCATATTCCCATTGGAATCTTCTCTAATACTACAATAATCGGATTCGTTTTTTTTTAAGTGATGGAGGAACCAAGCAAGTGGAGTTTTCTTTTTGTGATAATTATTACTACCTTAGCAAATAATAAATTAATTTATGTTATTCGAGTTGGGTCATACACCTCTATGATATACAACTAGGGCTCTTAAGGTGGACCATGTCACACCTGTCGAGGAAGCGAACAAGTCTATACATGTCTTTCTTAACTTAAAATAATATTGTTGATATTTATGACTCGCGTGGTGATATGTACCTTGTCAGTGTTGTTTCTTTGAAGGTTTCGTTGGACATTTTCCAAGTGGGCTTTACCTGTTCTTAATTTTTATAGCCAAAATTGATAAACCAAAACATATTATATAAGTATATAAGCCTAAGGTCTCGTAAATTATAAGTTGTCACCTTGGGTTAGCTAACCATAAAAATTATCAAATTAAACTCTTGTTTGGTGGGAATTAAAATCGAATTTTTAGTAGATTTTGATAAAAAAATAATAATAAAATGTCTGATTAAAAATTTGTAGATCTCATAAAATGTGTGATTTAAATTAAAAATTTCTGCAAAACAAGAGCTAAGTGTAGAAAATTTTAGGGGAGTCAAGTGTTTTTCTAGCTACACTTTCAAACCCAAAAATAATAATAAAATAAAATAAAATTGGGAGTTCCAAGGAAGAGATGTCAGGTGCCTGTTAGACATCATTGAAATAGTTTTTAAGAACAATTTAAATTTGTGTATATGTAGAATAATTTTTTAAATTTATTAATTAGTATGATATTTTTAACATGTTGAACTACACATGATTAAAAATATTAAGCCCCTATTTAGTATAGATTAAAATCAATTTTTTTAGTAAATTTTGAAGAAATGTGTAATTGAAAATAGTGGATCCAATGAAATATGTGGTTAAAATTAATTATTAATTTTAATTTGAAATTAAAATCAGATATTAATCTATACGAAACAGGGGCTAAATGAAATGCTTATATTATCTTGTCACACTGGTACGATGAATCATATAAAATTTTAAATCTCAATTTTTTATTTATTGTCAAGAATTGCTAGTAAATTATTTTTTTCACTTAACCTATTTGAAAGGTTAAACAGTTCATTTTCTCAATTTCAGATAAGTTATTTTGCACAAAGAAGTCGGGCTTTCTTCTAGGTAGAAGCCCATTCACTCTCATATCAAAGCAAGAAACAATGATTATTGAACATCATTCTAAAGATAAGGAAGGAGCTCAAGATGGGGCAAGTTAAGTTAGGACATCATTCTAAAAAACAAAATAAATAAAGTCATTCTTAAAGCTAATGACAAAAAATCTAACTTTACTTTCTTTTTCATTTTTTTTTTTTAATTAAGAACCAACTTGAATTATATTCATTTGAAAGTTGAAACGGGGTAAACCTAATAGGAAGCCAAAATAAAGATTATTTTTCCCTCACTTTTTTTCTTTATATCATACAATATAAAATATCAACTTGAATATAGGTGAATATAAAAAGGAAAAAGTAAAAATGAGGTAAATTATAAGAGTGAAAATTACACACAAACCTATTTCTAAAGATGGCAATTCAAAAATACAATATAAGATTTATTTAACTAAAAATCAGGTGGTAATTCAACTACTATAATAATATTATAAAATTTATCGACCCTAACACAATTTCATCCCAAACACTAAAAACCATTTCTCACTCTCCATATTCTCTATTACTTTCTCGTCCCCCTCTCCATTCCACCCATTCCTTCGACGACTTCAATGGAGTCGCAATATTGACGCATGTTCGTGCAGCAACAGGCGCCAGAAGCCACAACTAGTACCTCTGCTTCTTAAGTATAGCGAGATTAGGTGCCGTTGCATCTTAAGTATGGCGAGATCTAGTGTTAGGCGGCATAGGGCTTGAAACACGTGTCCATCATCGCTGCTTCTTAAGTATGGCGCAATCTAGTAGCGGCAGCGCTGCTCGTGAAGTAATGGTGACACGCGCCCATGCCGCTACTTTTTGTGATTTTCTTTTTCATCTCTATTTTGTGTTTCTTTGTTGCGTTGGATCTTGTGATTTTCTTTATCACTGACACCCCACGCTCTTATTTTGCATCTTGCTTTTAGGTGGTTGTCTAGTGGTGGTGAGATGGCGGTGCAGTGGAGCTAGTGCGGGTAGTTGTGCAATGATGGTAAGATGGTAGAGTGTCGTGCCTGTGGTTGCGGTGGTGGTGGCGGCGGCTATGCAGGAGTGAGACAAATATTGGTAGTGGTGGTGAAATGGTGGTGGTAGAGTGCCGTGCCGATAGTTGTGGTAGTGGCGTCGGCGACGAGACGATGAAAGATTGGGACGAAGAGTTTTTGTGATTAATTATTTGGGTGTTGTGACCAATAAATTAATTAATTTGTGACCTAAGAATTTTGTGATTGTGACTAAATTTGTAATCATAACACAAAATTTGGTAAGTTATGACCACTAACTCAATAATTTGTAACTATGAAATAACTTGCGACTTATAAAATATGTGATTTGTGATCGATAAATAAATTGTGATCTAGAAAATTTTTGATTTGTGACTGATAAATAAATTGTGATCTATTAATTTTTTTTATTTGCGATCGAAAAATAATTTGTGATCAATTAATTCGATAATTTGTAACCAAATTGTATAGTATTGTGACATGAATATAATTAATCATTTTTTAAATTATTTATTTAATTTGTAAAAATTAATTATCATCTGATTTTTTATGTTTTAAAACTTATTTCTTAATTTTGAAATTGTGTATTGTAATCACCATATGAATTTTTCCCATTATAAGATGCATTTGGGGTCCGGCCCATGTTGGCTTTGACAATGGCCAAAGTCCAATTTCATTTGACGATGTAGAGGCAGCGTAGAAGCCCGATACTTTTCAGCAGCAAAGAAAATTGTGTTATATGTATTTTGAGTTTACCGTGTTATGTATCATCAATTGGCCAATATGTTAATGGATATATTTTACATTGGTTAAATAAAAAAATATAGATGAATATATAACGATTTGGATTACTTCTCTTAAAAATATTGACATTTTAAGATGAAATCACAGTTTAATATAGTATCAAAATTTATTAAACTTCAACCAGCAATTCAATCCGATTAAAATTAAAAAACGAGCACACGAATTTCAAGATTTATTTATTCAAATGAATTATCATCTTATGGGACATATTGAAAGATATTTTTTCATCAATTAAATAAAGAAATATAGATCAACATATAAGAATTTGAGTTACTCCACATAATAGAAATAACTTTTTGAGATGGAATTTCAAATCTTAATAAAATGAAAATAAAACTATGCGAGCAAAAAGTAAAAAATAAAAAATTGCCATATGATATCTAGAACTCGTTTGTTGCTATTAAAAGGGTCGGACATTAATACTCTATTTATTTCGTCATGCAAATGCGAACATGAAAAGTTCGGTAATTCTTTAGAGGGGATTAAAATCAGATTTTTAGTAAATTTTGATAAAAATTAATAAAAGTATGGTTGAAAATTTGTGAATCTCATAAAATGTATGATTAAAATTAATTATTGACTTTGACTTAAATTAAATTTGCTTGCTAAGTTTTAGAGAATTTTCACTCCACTTTCTTATCTTTTTTTTTTTTTTTGATAC
>CAIGRN010046341.1:0-17356 GCA_903798345.1 Fraxinus anomala
AATTTATGCAACAAAAATGCAAAAAATTGGTTAAGAAAGGAGAAAAAATGAATGCTATACGATTGCATGTCATTGGTGTGAAGATTGGGACGTCCCTAAGGTCCTATTTATAGATATTGAAGGGTTGTGAACGAAGTACTGCGAGCCAAAATACAACAATCGCGCGTTTCCAAATTTTCGCTCGTTGTCAGCTCGCTACGTCGCTCGAGCTATACTTTCAGTGAGCCTGTCTCTCACTGTTCGCTCGAGCGTCGCTAGAGCGAGCGAGCGATACAGTTGCTTGAGCAACAATGTCATTCGATTTTTCACATTTTTCCTTCTAATTTTGGACCACAATTTTTCATTCATCCGAAATCAGGTTGATCCCTGTTCTTTCAGGGGTTTCGCTCCCAAGCCCTCCATTTCGAAGCGGCAAATAACAAATAAGCGGGTTATATTTTGGTCGAGGTTAACATGAAGTCATACTTTCCAATGCTTGAATTTCGATTTTTAACTAATCTTTTTCGTGTCTTAAACCAATTTACTACAGAAAGTTCGTTTCTATTGAACCTTCTTGCGTTGCTTTCACATGATACAATATTTAGGTTTTCTAGACTTGCTTTGTGCCACATGCAACAAAGGTCATCCATAGAATTGAACTGGGCGAGAAAGAAAAGTTTGAAAATGGTTAGATTTAATTTAACAACGCTTTTCTTGTAACCGTGAAATTAAAGTGCAACGGTGTGGGCCCTTGAATTGAAAATTTAGCCCCTTTTTGGTGGGCATTTTTTTTTTTTTCTTTTGAAAAAATATTCTTTTGAACAATGAATCTTTGGAGAGTATGAGGTTGAAAAGTAAAAAAAAAAAAGATTGGATTTACTTGTACATTATTTTGCACTTGTTTGTCTTCGATTATTTTAAAACTTCTTTTTACATACTCATTTTCAACAATATATTCACACAATAAAATAATCTGCATGTAAATCAAAAAATTTTCCCTCTTTTTAAATCACATTCTCCAAATATTTAATATTAAAAACAATGTTTTTTAAAAAAGGCCATCAAATAGGGGCTTTATTGTGTAAATGTAATTGAAAATGAATACATAGAATAAAGAGTTCTAAAATAGTGACCGTCAAACATGAGCATAGTCTCCCGATTGTGAGTAAAGTTAATATTCAGTGATCTTTGGTAAAGCTTATTTTGCTAATGTGGCAAAACGTACGGAGATACAAGTGGTTGAGCTAAAGGCTAACGGAGAAATCTAATTTCTCACAAATTAAACATGATGCATGACTACATGTAAGTAGGGGTGTGATAGCTCTGAATTGAAGTTCAGCGTCCTGATTGCAAGTAAGGGTAAAGTTTAGTGACCGCATTGAAATTTTTCCTTATGTTACTAAACCAATATCTATCATTCTTCAAAAACTTTTTTTTTCTAAAATTTATTTTCAACCACACGTTCTCATAATAAAATATTTTAAACATAAACCCAAAACTTTCCCTACATTTTAATCACACATACTCCAAAAACTCACTATTTCAAAATTTATTTTTTCCAAAAAACACTCTTCTTAATGGGCATCAAACAGAGCTGAATATCAAATTGTTACAAGGGTAATTAGCACATAACGTTCTTACCTTTTACTATTATTGTGGAAAACGTTATCTTTCATTTTTTGACATTTTTACTCTTATTTTTCCATCTTTCATTGGCAAAAGGTCTTTTTCATCCATTTTCTCAATTGAAAATTGTGAAATCATGAATATACCCTTCTATTTAAATAAAATAAAAAAAAACTAATTGTAACCATAGTCCCAAATATTTTAAAAATCGCAAATGAATCCCAAATAAATTATAAAAATGGTAATTAGCAAAAAAAATGTCCATACATTTTACTATTAATGCAAAAAAACGTTCCTACCTTTTATTTATTTTTTTTAATATTTTCACTCTTAATTACATATTTGATTGCATCATTTCTATCCATTTTCGTCAAATGTTTCAATAAAGAGCTGTGAAATGATAAATATACAATTCTATTTAAATAAATAATAAAAAAGAAAATTATTTTTTTATTTTCTCATTTTTAATAATTTATTTGGAACTCGTTTATACTTTTTAATTTTTAAGAAAATTTCTAATTTTTTAATAAATTTAATTGGAACTCATTTGCACTTTTTTTAATTTTAATTTTTTAATAATTTATTTGGGATTTGTTTGCACTTCTTTTATAAACAATAATTTTTAATTTTCTAATAATTTATTTGGGACTCGTTTGCACTTTTTAAGAAAACTTGGGACAATAATTGCAATTAGTTCTTTAGCTTTTTTTATTTAAATATGATGGTATCTTCTTCATTTCACAACTTTTTATTAAGAAATTAGATGAAATTGGATAGAAATGATGGTTTGCACAATCAAAAATATAATTAAGAGTGAAAATGACAAAAAATGAAATGTATTGACGTTTTTCACAATAATAGTGAAAATTATGTACTAATTACCTTTTAAATAATTTATTTACGACTTATTTTGCACTTTTAAAAAAAAATTGGAATTATGATTGTAATTAGATCTTTCTTTTTCTTTTATTTAAACATAAGGATATATTCATTATTTCACATTTTTTTAATTAAAAAAATAGATGAAAAAAGCCTTTTACACAATGAAATGTAAAAATAAAGGTGAAAATATCAAAAAATGAAAGGTAATGATGTTTTCCATAATTACGGTAAAAGATAAGAATGTTATGTGATAATTACCCTTTCTTACAAGTTGATTACTGAATGTTAGATACATTGCGATTTGATCACTCGTGAAATTGACTTGAATTTTGCTACTTCTACAGGGTGATAGAACTGTAATATAATGAACACCCACCAACTTAAACAAACTTAGACACGAACGGAGCGACCGAACTGTAATAAAATGAACACTGACCAACTTAAACAAAATGAAGTTAAAACTGCTTATCAATTTAGTGACCACGGGTGTATTTATAACTTAATTAAACTGCTAATCAATAATCATAACTCAATTAGAAATAAGAACATTCAAATGTAGTACATTAAAAGCTCTTTCACTACTCTGGAATAAACATTCATCCATTGTGAATCATATGACCAATTGATACTATTTGCTAAACCATTAGACAAGCTATTCATCACAATGAGTGAAGCTACTAAAAAACAGGAATCGATACTAAGAGTTTGCTAATATATACTAACTTACGAATGGAATACCCAAATCGAGCCATGATATCAGCTTGGCTGCACACTTGGAGGAGCTGCAGGCTGTATGTTTGACTTGACAGGAATAGTGGTGGCCACTTGTTTATGGTGTTTGTGACGTTCCTCCGCCAGTGCAGAAGGAGACTTCTCAGGGTGGAATCCTTCGACGAATGATGTTTCTTGTTTCCTCTTAAGTTTCTTTTTTGATAATATGTCGGTTGCCCCAACATCAACAGGATTGCTGGAGTGTCCCTTCGCTTTTTCCTGTTTCGGCTTGTCCACGTTTGGACCATTTGCAAAGGTAGCAGGAATGTGAACTTGAGCATTAGCTACTGCAGCACTGGGGACTGATTTGCTGATCGAACTTGAACTGTAATCACGAGAATTTGGCACCAATATTTCTTGCACATGAGATGGCAGAGCAATGTTACTAGCTTCTCCTCGAACAGGCTCGTCCACCTTTGGTGCCAGCTTCTTCTTTTTCATTTTCTCTTGACCCTAAGCATTATTTTCCAAAGATCAAGCATAAACTATTACAGCGTGTTTGGTAGGGAGTATTCAATAACATTGGACAATCCATAATTCAAAAATGTTACTAAAGTCAGGTAATTACACAAAACAAATCCAATTTTTATTAGAAATGGAACTTTCACTACTTTCTTCCCTGTATTTCAAGTCAAAATTCTTAATGTCGTGCCCAACTGTCCAGGAAGGCATGCATTTGCCTTTGTTCCTATGAATTCAAGCCTCATAATTGAATTCCCATTTATGAAGGTGAATTATTTCTGCTCGTGTAAAAATTAGATTCACAAACCTCGTTTGTAAAAGTAATATTTTCCTGGATCAATTGTTGCCCCTATCTTCATTATTCCTAGGCTGACATGACGTGTAAGTTTCATTAACAAAAAACCAAGAACGATGATATCATTTAATGAAGGATAACCACTTTCTGTTATATTTAGTGCTTTCTATGAAAGTTGATTATACAAGTTTACATATTTGCTTATAGTTTTAACATCAAAACCAATAAAAAAAATAAAGTATAAGGGGAAATGTTATAAAAGATAATCTAATGCTAACATCAATGTAATGGCATTTGATGTATCTAAGCAGCATGTTTTTCAATAACAGCTATTCATGAACCCCATTCTCGAACAGGATTTTAAGCACAACCTCAACAAATGAGATAAAATAATTTGCTAGTAGATATAACAATGCATCAAAGGTATTAAAAAAAAAAAAAGCCATACAGTTGCCCCAGCCCCACCAAACACTCGACGGAGAGACGATAAAGCAAAAAGATATTTCTTATCACAAAGATATTGAAGTACGCTACTGACTGTCAAACCATGGTATCAATATTTTTTCTATGGATATATGAATTTCATTATTAAAAGGGGTAGGCCCTCATATACGATATAAATATAGGCATCTCAAACATATGCACGCACACAATTATGGCCCTAAATAGATATGGAAGAAGGAAAAGCTTTCAAATTTAATAAAGCTTGATAATGCAAAAATTTAGAAATACACAGAAAGGTAATAAAGATGATATCCATACCTTTTGTTGGCTGCTTAACGCCTTCCTCCTATCTTTTGCTCTACATATAGCACGTTTAATGCCATGGGTATCCATGCCACTAGGCCACAATGCTGCAAGCTGCATATGAAAAGGACAAAGATTAGAAAAATAGTCATTACGAGTGGAAACAACGATATTTGGGGGTCACAGCAGTTATTAGATCACCAAACAATTGAAGGATATAAGCCAAAGCCTGGACAATCTAATAGATAATTGATCTAGCAAAGATCCAAAAGTAATTCAAAAATCTGTTATTGAGAAGTGAGACTTCATTTTCCTCACTTGTTTTGACACAGAAAAATGTAGGAGGGAGTGGGTAGCTTCCTCACCAACACTACACCAGGAATCTCCACACGTGAGCCAAACACAAGTGTTGGTTCATGCACATCAATTACTCGTAATTAAGATGTTATTTAAATGAACGAACATACAGAAAATTGCAACGATAGAAATCTTAAATTCTCGTGTGTACATATAATGCATCTCTTCTCACGTAATGTGGGGAGTTTCATTAACTAAACACAAAGGATATTCTGCGAAAAAAGCCACAATTAATGCTAAAGTTTGATTAAAATAGACCTATTTAATCAAAATAACTAGATCAATCACATGCCAACTACCTCTTCATACAACCTCCTGACTGGTGGACCCGGATCTTCTTCGAACCTCTGAATGAAAAAGAAAGATCAAGTTAGATATTCTAGATTAAATTCCATTGAGCTCAGCTAGAATGAGGTAAGCTTGATCTATTACTTCAACATAGAGGTCATATAGGTCACAAATTTTATCTTCCAATGCACTATCGATACGATATTTTCTTTTCAAGGACTCTCTCTCTTCTGGACCAGTTTCTTGAAAATCATCTGACGGTGCAGTTTGTTGCTCAAGTAACTGCATAAAATATCTGACATTAGATATTAACATAAAATCAAAAGCAATCACAGATTGTGTACAAGGCCAACAAGCTTCCAAGGTGTGTCATGGCGAAACAATCATTTCAAAAACATGGATTTACAATAAAGCATATTGCATCTCTCTAATCTAATAGTTGATTTCCCTATACCTAGCCCATATTATACAAGATCACGTAAAAAAAAAAAATTTTTAAAGTTTTGGGTACACAAAACCCTAGAAAAAATCTTACCTTAGGTTTCACCAGTGGAAGCCGCACCTTAACCATCTCTGCAATTTCTTGTTTTATGTGATGCAATCGATCATCTTTCTCTTGCTTAGCTGACATTCCCATTGTAGCCATGATTTTTAGATTTCTCTGTAGCAAAAAGAGAGAGCAGAATAATCAGCAATTCTGGGATAATAGTAATAAACAACACAATAAAAGAAACATTGCAATAATCAATAAATGCTGAGACAATAAAGAATCTGTAGAAAGTACGAAACATTCAAAATGGTCAAAGAGAAATTCCTCCATATTCAAAGTCCACCCCTTCCCCCGCACCCGCCCCCAACCAAAAAGAAAAATGAAAAGACCACCTTCCGTTTAGAAATATGGATATTAAACTATCATAATATACTGTTGTGACGTCATTCTTTTGTGGGAGTGAGCATTTGGGAATGGCATCAAATTTTAATGTAAGATGCCTACTAACAAGATGAATAACAAATTTCAATGCTTCAGTCACGTTGAATAGCGCTGCTAGTGTACAAGGTGTGATTTTCCCTAAGCTGGTTAAAAAGTATATGCGTCAAACATTTAGGGGGAAACGAAAAAAAAAAAATGATGGTCGAAGTTTTATGCTATGACACCATGTGACAATTCCAAGGTTAACTTTTTGGTAATAATGGTGTGGGTAATAATTGTAAACTCCTATTGGTAACTTTGGTCCACGACTCGTAAGTTTTAATTTACTCCATAGTGGGTATCTTATTCACGTATGAAACAAATGTCAAAATAGTAGATTCTTCCAAGTCTATGGTGCACCACAAACATGGAACTCAAAGGAACAGACAATAATATTGAAACAGTCCTTATAGCTAGCTATTTGGTTTCTCTATCCATTTAATAAAGTATTTGGCCGAGTTTAATAACATCTACCTAACACAAACAGGTTGGTTTCCCCGGTCCTATATGTGTTTTACAGGCTCTTATTTTAGCTTGTTTGTCTAAGAAGTCTAATTTCCACCACTATGTCCAATTCCATTCCATGTCATTGCTTATTGACCTACTTCTATATTCTATACGTAATCCAAGCTAATAACACCAAAAATATCATTAAAATACTTTTCAAATAAGATATGTACTTTTTGGTTTTAACCCTATGAATACAAGATTAGGAAAATACCCTATATAAAATTTTCAATTTACTATCTACGAATCTATTCCAACTGTCAATAAATTCCTAAAGTTTTAGATGGATGGGGATAGTAATAGCCTGCATTCCCACAATAGAACGCAAAAATGTGGATTTACGGAAGATCAATGAAGTTCGGACACTCTTACTGGGGTGGCGTGTTCAGAACATGCATCCCACACCATGTGGGTGGTGTGTCCTTCTCTTTATATACTTATTAAACTTCAACACTTTAGGGCCACCCCTCGGACACACCTCAAGAACGTTCCAACAAGCCATGTGATGAGTTCTATACTATTCATGTGATTTCTAAATCTTGCCCTTATTTGATCCTCATTATTTTCAAAATATATTGTTCTCTTTTTCTTCTTTTCAACTACACATTCTTCAATAAAATATTATTAAATGCAAAATCAAATTTTTCTTTTTTTCTGATCACACATTCTCCATCACTCTACTATTTCAAAATACATTCTTACAATAAAATGGAGCTCAAATAGGCACCAAATACACGAGAAACACGTCCTTGACGCATCAAGGATACATACAACCAAGTTTGTAAATTTTAGGCAGTAAGATTAGGAAAAAAAATAGTTTGTTAAGCCATTTGGGTTTTTTTTTTTTTAAAGAATGTGAGGTACGTTTTAAGAAGTTCATATCATAAAAAAAAAAACCTAAAATAATGTGAGGTGCGCTTTAAGAAGTTCATATCATATTTGTTTAATATGCGATATTCGCATTTTTCTTTCTCGGACAATAGTAATAACTAATTAAATCAGAATTATCTTTATATGAAATAGCCTATCGTCTAATTCAAAAATTTCATCACAAAACAAAAGATGAAAAAGTATTGACTTTATTGGAAAAAAAAAATTTATCATATAAACGAATAATTTTAAAGAATTTAGTAGCAACGTCCCCAAGTCTGTGTCCTACTTTCTGAAAAATCACGTGTCGACGGTGTCATGTTGTGTCGTGTCGCGTCCATGCTTCTTAGGAGTAGATTGATCACAGGAAAGATGACATAATTTCAGTTGGCAAAATAGTGAGTGAAAAAGTACATAGTTTATTCAAATTTCTTTAAAGGGTCTCCGAAGTCAAACATACCCTAAAGTCAGAACAAACACCTTGATCTTTTAATAAATTATTAGCATTCTTCTTTTTTTCCTTTATTTTTCTAGTAATGATGCCAAGGCCAAAGAGATTTATTAGAGTCCTCTTATCTAAGTTAGTATTTCTACTACTATACGCTGGGATCTTGCAAACTTAAGGAAAACAGGATTGACAGAAGTACATTATTTAGATCCCATAAATGAACAATATCTGTAAACTCCAAAAAGGTACAAGATCACATTCCAATCATGTCACAAGCCTTGATTATGACTCCAGGAAAGTTTTGGCTTTATGAATTACTTTAATTGAGAAACTGTTAACTAGAATTGGCCGCCATCAAACTGAAACAACGCACTAATGATAAGTCAATTTCTTACCAAAAGTCTATATAACATTTTCCTTCCATGGAAACTTGATGCTTTATTCCCATCCTTTTTAAATTTCATAGTTCATATTTTGTGCTTACTTTCAGTATTATCCTAATTCAATAAAATTGAAGATTAGCAACTCCAAGGTCAAGCCAAAACTTTGTCTATACGGAACATTGTATGGCACCCTAAATTTACAATATCAAAAGTGTACTGGTTTGTGTCCAACTGGACCAGACCAGCATGATTTAGAATGGACCGGCTGTTCGGTATGATCGAATCCCTATTTAACAGGCCTGACTCAAGCCCAGACTGATATCAGATAATGTATGGAACTTGATTTTGACATATACAAATAAATGCATACATATGGATCATGAATCAAAAATATTTTTAAGGACATAATTTTAAAGCTTCAAGGATTGGGCCAGTTGAGACCCAGTTGGACAAGCAATATGCTGTAAAAATGCTTTTTTTTTTTAACCAAGATTTACCATGGATGCCATTTGACTTCTTTTGAGAAAGACAGCAAGATGACTAATCTGATGTCTGACTTGTTGACTTCAAGAGAGAGATGAGAAATTTATCAAGAAAATAAAGCGATGTCAGCTATCACTACACTTTAATGGTTTCAATGCATAAAATTGATAAGTTCGAAAATTTTCAGAACAGCTCCCAGGATGTTTTTTTAGTGGCTATGTTCCAGGGAAAATTTAAACATTCATGGACAAAGTTTTCCTCTAGTATGGCTTTACCAAATTAGACCGTGCATCAGCCACACTGCAGTAAACCATTAAAACTGGTTTCTTCTCTTGCCAAATATGAACTGAATATTACTAGGAGCAAAAATTTTCCCTCAAATAGACATATGAAGACACTCGCAATCAAAATGCAGGATACATCATACACATACAAGCAGAGACCCAAGAGAGGAATGCATGGGCAGCAGAGAGAGCAGGCAAAACAAAACACAGTAATTATTCATATGATGGTTCTTCGTCTAAAAGAAAAAAATACCTTTAATGTCCTAAGTTGCATCAAGTGTCCAACAATGCTCATTAAACGGTTAGTCACATCCTTTGATATTTTTCCATGGCTTGCCTGCTGCAGCCAGCCCAGAACACATTTAACTTCTCTAGAAGTATAGCATAAATATATAGGCACAAACCGATTTATTAAACATAAAGACAAAGATGAGCAAATAAGACTATTAATCGCTCTCTGGTACCGCTAATCTAGCAACTTTAGCCAGCTTCTGTTTTATTTCAGGTGTTAATCTCCTCTTTACTGCCTGAGATGGATTATCAGCATCCTGAACTTCCGAAGATGGTGGTCTCGCTGATATATTTAAAACCAAAAAAAAGGGTAATTAATTACTACCAAACTCACATTATATCAAGAATGAAAATTACACTGGTAAGAGAAATAGTCAAATACATTCAGCAACTGTCTTCTCTAACTCCCTGATGGCCTTGTCTAGAATTGTGCTTTTCGGTCTAACAGTAGATCCTTCCTTCCTCTGCAGGACTGGAGCCTTCTACAGAACACGACATAGCAGGGACTTATTAATTAGTAGATTAGTGAATTGAGAAAGAAACAAAATAGGCATCTACAGAAAAATGTTCAAAACTTCATACTTTCTGCATAACAAGGAATCTGCAGTAATATTCAAGATAATGCAAGGCAATAAAGATGGAAGTAAGTCTACCACTGACAACATGCACAAGATTATCATAAATTATGAATCTCAATAAATGCTTTGATTTATATTATGGATCATAAAAAAAGTCCCAGACAGTGTAAGAATGCAGCAAAGTCAAAATTACTTGATTTTGTTCCAGAGAAAACATTGCTACAATACAGCAAGAACAATAACTACTCACCACTGTTTGCAAGGAACTCCCACTTGAAGGAACGTTCAGGTCATGTTTTTCAAGAACTCCACCTTTTTCTTTCCTTTGAATGAATTGACTTACCTCATCACTGCTGTTTACTGGCATTCCAGATGGAGTTTTGCTAGAATATAAACTTTTGTCATTTGACATCTGAGTTGATGTATCTAGAGATTCATAACCCTCTTTTGATTTGTTACCATGGTTCTTTGATGAGACAACTCCAGTCCTCTGCTGATCAATGTCCTTTTCCTGCCTGATACCATCACCATTTGACAGTTCTGAAGCACCAGATGCAGTTTTAGTATCTGCAGTTTTCTTCTTTATTGAAACTTCAGCAGCATTTGTCAGAGCCTGAAATTGCACATCTTCACTTCGAACAATTGGTACCGGCACTTTGTGCGACTCACTAGTTGAGTTCCTTTCCATCGTTGATGATGCTTTTTTACCCTTACTCCCTATCTTCACATGTTCCCTAGGATTAGGTCCATCTCCATTGTCACCAGGATCCTTTGCCAGGTCTTTCCGTCTTCTCTTCTTCGGTTGCTGGTTTGGCAATGATGTAGGTTCACTGCTAGAAAAATAAAGGTAAATAATTTGAAAGGCCAAAATATAGAGCCTTGAGCTCAACAGATCAACAATCAGTGATAATGCATTCTCTTGGTACGTGGAAACCCGAAAAGGAACAAATTGTTGTTGAAAAATAAATAGATAGTTATTTGAATGGATTTCGGACACATAAAATCCATGAGAAACCCAAAAAAGATAATTAAGTGCATGGCACAAAATCATGAAATAGTGTAGCTAGAGCTAGAGCTAGAGCAGCATATGCTTGACGATAAATTCAAGGCTTCTAGCCACAACTCCATAAAGGAAACTGAGCTACTTTTCTAAAAACAGAAATCACTAACCACGTTTATGCATGCAATGATTTCGTAAAACACTCTTAATGTTGTGTTTTTGTGTGTGTGTGTGTGTGTGTCAAAAAGCTTGCTCTTATCAGCCTTGTATAACTTTGTGCAGTCTTCCATTTTCTCCTATTAAATTTGATTTGGACAAGAGCGCAGATCTGCAAATCCTAAAATAGAAGCCAACATCAATGTCCATAAACTACATCTATGCAAACAATAAGCATTCTATTTATTTGTGATTGACTTGAGTCTGAATTTCGGAATACAAAACAAGATATTTAGATTAATTTCTCATTTTTCCAAATTCCTATTGCAAAGACCAAAAGAATTACAAATATGTCAAGACCAGTTGCATATTTAGGTTCTCAATTATCATATTGCATTTATGTACTAGATTTTCTACTTAAAAACATCTGGTCAGATAAATTTAGAAATGTAAGGGCATAGAAAACTTTATTTTAAATAACAACATAGCATAATTCAATGTATTAAGTTTTGCATCAAAAAGTGTCTCAAAAACTCACATGCGCTCCAACTTCCCACGATTAACAAAAAAACCATCATGTTTTATTGCTGAGTTATCAACCTGGAAATAGTCATCCTGCACAAAAAGTAAAGATTTTTATTAACTTATCTTTTAAAAGACTTATTAAAAATTTACAAAACAAATAGATTAACAAATACGACCAGTTTAAAAAGAACAAATAAAAATGTCAAGTAAAGCTAACTGATCAAATTACCCACCAGCTCAGTATCATCTATAAAGGAATCCTCTGTATCATATTCATCGTCATCAGGCACATCATCTAGAACAACATCTTCCTCGTCACTACTTCCATCACCCTAGAATTCCATGAAAAAATAACATAGACAAAAATAACCCAGTTAATCTGCAGTAACATGATCGAGATTGAAACATGCTTTAAAATTGGAAATTTACATATAACTAACGAATAAGATTTTAAAACAGATTGCCCAACATTAAATGTTCTTTACAATAACAATTTATGTCACATTAATCCTTTGAAGAATACACGCTAATACACACTAAAAAATCAAAATTAAAAATAAAAATAACATCCATACAGCACATACCGCATACATGCGCTCAATTCTTTCAATCACGTTACTCAGACGATTGGAGCCGGGCTGTGCTTGTGAATCCTTAGTTCCATTTTCGCCAGATTGCTTTAAAGTTGGAGCCCCCGATGGAGGCGCAGGTACAGGAGCAGGAACAGTGTTATGGGCCTCCGAGGCCGGACCGGGTAATGGACCACTCCCTTTGATCTTACCGGCAGCGGCATCTTTGAGAAGCTTTTTCCACGATACAATTGTGGTTTCGCCTGGTTTCAGCTCCACTGTAAACCGTAGTCGGCCGCCGAATGATTCGTAAATGGCCTTGGCTTTTGACCCGTGACCCGATTCTGGTCCTCCGCCACCCCCACCGTTACCGTCAACGCCACCGCCACCGCCACCGCCTTCTGCCATGGAATTAGAGTGCGGTGATGGGAGAATTTATGTATATAATAATTGATTGAAAATTGGAGTTTAGATTTTTAAGGGAGAGGAGGAAGAGAGAAGAGGGAATTTGTATAAATGAGAACCACTAGGTTTTGGGGAAACGAATTGATTGTAAAAAAGGGCTTTTCGATGAAACTGAAGTGACGAATAAATTTTTTTTTTTCTTCACTCAAAATTGGAGTTAAGCCCTATTTAATATTATTATTTGGTTAAAATGTTGTTTAAAATAGTGATTTTTAAAAAAATGTGTAATTTAAAAGTATGAAAAAAATTTGGACTTCGTCAATTATTTAAATGAAATGCCAACATGAAGAATAAGTCAGCAAACCGTGTAATCGCGCACACACCTCTGCCTTTGTGCCTCCTAGTTCATTCCAACCCTAAAAGAAATCAATTGCCGTGATGGCAAAATTCAATGGGTACAAAAGCAGCAGAGGCCGCAATAGAGAACCGAAAGAAGCAAATGCACGACGAACCATCTACCAGAAAGGGCCAACAAAAACCTCAACCTCTCTCCATCTCCAGCAAGAGGAAACCCAAGCTCTTCGAGAAATGGAGTCAGGTCTCTTTTATAATCATAAATGAAATTCAAAATCTCTTTTAAGTGAGCAAAATTAGTTAGCGCTTGTCGAGAGCCATTTTGTATCAATTTTTTAGCAAAATCCATGCCATTATATAGTGTTTGACAGTGCATGGGTGTGCAATTGTTGACTGAATAGCTAAAAATTATTAATGTGCCCCTTCAACATAAAATTTATTTTTCTTTAGAAAGGACATTTCTGGTAACTTGATTCATGTTTAATTGGTAAGTAGTGTACAAAGGGGACCAACTGATCTTTCCAACCCCATAAAAATGGCTTAAAATCTTGATAAATGTCTCCCAGACTGACGCTTAATTTGTTGAATAATTTTTATTCTATGTTTAATTATTCAATTTCGTATCAATGATTGTCATCTATATTATTCAGTTTCTAAGTGATATAAATTAATTAGAAAATAGATTGTGGAATTTTCTTTATGGAAATAGGAATTATACAACGTATTTAGTGAAAAGGTGTGTGATAGATAGTGTATCCATTAATCAGTTTTGAGATTTTGGTTACCTAATCCAAAGGCTACAATTTTCTGTTTGTGCTATGAGAAGGATTTTGATGAAAAACATTTTTGGACCTCTACTGAGAATATGTAATATAATCACCTGGTTGCAGGTGGATTTATTGAAACATGGCATAGCGGACCCATCTTCCTTGACCTTTTCTCATCCACAAAGCTCTACTATGAGTGCTAATAAAGAAAAGGGTAAACTTCTAGAGTGTTGAGATGAGTACATTGCAGACCAAGGTTTTGTGCATATAAGGTTTACATGCCTGTAAGAATGATATCGATCCAAAACAATTAAGTAGAAATTACTTAGATTGAAAAAAAATCAAAAATCCATAGATCGAGTTAATACCTCTGACCATTTATGATATTTCACAAGCTTCTGTGTTCTTCAAGTTAGGTACTTCTAAGCTCTCCAACACTCCAAATTTGATGGTGTATAATCTGTATTTTTTGTAGTGTTTTTCGTGCTTGAACTTAGGGACCAAACCCCTTTATGTAGCCAAGCTCCCATCAAGCCATGGTTTTAATTATCTTCCAATCAATGACTCCATTAATACTGAATTAGAGTTTTATGAATGTTGAAACTAAAGAGTGAATGTTGGACCATCAATTGCTCGTTGAAGAAACAGATCTTACATTCTCTCACTTAGTCCATACGTTCAACCTACTATCTTAACTTAATTCCAGCATTACCCTTCTTAAGAAATAAGCACATGAATCATGGCAATGAGCCCTATAATAACGAGTATTACCTTCCACGTACTACAATGTATTTAATTCCTCAAAAATTATTCTTTATGTGGTAACTATACTAAAAACCTTATGTTTTATTATTGGTCCTACATAGATGTATTTTTTTCAAATAAATTAAGGTGAGCATGAATATGAGAAAACATCACAATAAATAAGAGTTTTATACAAAAATTGTATACACATTACATAGTAGAACCAAGTTTCATTTTCACTACTTGATTCTTGAAATTCAATGGTGGCATGCCTTTAGTCAAAGGATTGACGATCATCAATTCAGTGCTTACGTGCTCAATGTCCACTTTTGTTTTTCTTTAACATGTTCCCTTATGACTAAATACTTAATATCGATATATTTACTTCAACTATCACTTTTGTTATTCTGAGCTATAAAGACAACTGTTGAATCATTGCAATAAATTCTCAATGGCCTAGAAATAAAATTCATAACTCTAAGCCTAGATATGAAACTCTTGATCTATACACCATGTGAAGTAGCCTCAAAATAAGAGACGAACAAGGCTTCCATGGTGGAAGTAGCAGTCAAGGTTTGTTTGGCTCTCCTCCATGATATAGCTTCACCATCCATCATAGAAAAATACCCTGAAGTTGATTTGAGTGAATCATCACAAACAGCAAAGTTTAAATCCGAGTATCCAATCATTTCTAGATTATCCGTCCGTTTATACATAAGTATGTAATTTTTGGTTCCTTAAAGGTACCTCATTACTTTCTGTGCTGCTCTTCGGTGGTCCATATTGGATTACTATGATACTGTCATAACATTTTTATAACAAATGCAATATCAGGCCTCGTGCAGACTTGAGCATACATTAGGCTTCCGATAGCAGAAGCATATGGAATGTTCTTCATTTGTTCCTTTTCTAGATCATTTTTCGAGTATGGGTTGAAATTGAACCTATAACACTTCACAATGAGAGCTACACCTGATGAACAATCATTTATTCGAAATCTCTCTAAAATTTTATTGACGTAGGTTTCCTGAGATAGACTCAGACCCCTTGTAATTTGTCTCTATGAATCTTAATGCCATGACATAAGACGCCTCACCCATAACTTTCTTATCGAAATGTTTAGAAATGAATTGTTTCACCTTGTGAAACAAACCCTTATAATTGGTTGCAAGCAAAATATCGTAAAATATCTCCACGTATAAAACAAGAAAACAAATCCTACTCCAACTGATCTTCTGGTATATACATTGATCTATGAGATTTTCAACAAATTCGAATGAAGAAAGTACTCCATGAAATTTAAAATACTATTGACACGACGCTTGTTTTAGACCGTATATAGACTTTTTAAGCTTACGGACCAAGTGCTCACCATCATTAGAGGGAAATCATTTAGGTTGTTTCATATAATCCTGCTCATCTAAATCTCCATTGAGAAATATTGTTTTCACACCCATTTGTTGCAGCTCAGTGTTAAATTGGGCTACTAATGCCAAAATAATACTAGGGAATCTTTCTTAGATTTTAGAAAGAAGGTCTACATATAATCGATTCCCTTCTTTTAAATGAATCCCGTAGCAACAAGTCTCAACTTGTATATCTCAATGTTACCTAGTGAGTTTTTCTTTGCCTTAAAACCCCATTTAAAACCAATAGCTTTGGCACCACTAGACGACTCAAAAGATCCCAGCCCACATTACTCTTCATGGAACTCATATCTTTGTTTATGGCATTGTACCATAATTTTGAATTTTTGTAACCCATTGCCTGTGAAAATGACTCGGGATCATTTTTTGCTCCAATACTGTAGTCAAGTTCTTGTAGGTACACTTCATATTCACTAGGAATTGCTAACCTTTTTGTTCTAATAGATCTTCTTAATGTTGTATCATTATCTTCATGAGAAGGTCTTGATTCAATTATTTGTTCAGGAGGTTATAGTAATTTTTGAACTATCTTATCTACTTAAATGTTGTTAGCAGCTTGTGGGATTTCAATGATTGGTTGTTCAACACTTGCTTGTATTTGAGGAGTGCTGTGAACTATGACCAATATGTCACTTGAGTTGGAAGGATGAGATTCAGAATGATCACGCTCATGAACTTTGAACTTAGTTTGATCGCTTTCACTTATCAAGTTATTCTCAAGAAACTTATCGTTTCTTGATTCCACAATCATAGTGATGTGAGATAGTAAAATTTGTACCCTTTAGACCTTTTCGACATATCTAGTATAATACCCACTAATGGTCCAACTTTTTCTCTTGTGAATTATAGATCCTCACAAAGTGAATATGTCGCAAAGTTATCCTACGGAGACAAAGTTATTGTGGCTTTTGAGGAAGCTTTTGCAGTTGACTTTTGAGACCTCTTATTCTTACATGAGGGGTCAATACGCAAAAGAGCAATTTGTTAGCCCAAAAATAACTAACCAAGAGGGGGGGTGAATTTGTTTATGATAATCTAAATTCAAGTAAAAAAGAATATATAGATTAATTCAAATAATAAGCACAAGTATAATGTTATAATTAACTATGCAAATTCGATAACTTAATTCAAGTATGGATATTGCACAATATCAATAGAAATTTAAAGTAAAGTGCAATAATGTAAAGA
>CAIGRN010046349.1:0-10497 GCA_903798345.1 Fraxinus anomala
TTTCTTTCTCAATAAAACACAAACAAACACGTACTAAAAGTACACATACATACAGCTTCTTGCCTGAGTTCAACTCTTATTTATGTGAGTCTATTGAATTTTTATTTTCTACATAAAACAGAAATTTCTTGGTTATAACCTTGGGAGAGAAGGGACCTTCCTTTAAGACGGATTCACATGTTTGCTCGATTTACTTGTTCTAGCTAGTATTTGCAGGTATGAATAATTTGACTGGGTCAACCAAATTTATGATTGTTCAACAGTTAAATAATTCAAATTTTATCGAAAAAGAGTTGACTTTGACGACAAATTGACTTGGAAGTTGATAAGAAATGAGGAGGAAAATTCTGGGGAAAGGGATCAAATTAGTGGCTCAAATTGTTTAGCCCCTTTTTTTTTATAGAAATTAAAATTAAGATTTTTAATTCAAGTTGTAAATACTAAAATTTAGTTTATTTAACAATTTGTCTCAATTATTCGTTTCAAACAGATTTTGCCAGTTAATTGGAACTTCTTATGGGCAATTTCACACTTAGTTATGACAAACGTGAGTTGACAAACTAGTGTTCTACGAAATTTAATCAAATGCATAAATAAAAAAGAGTGAATACCAAATATAGCGTAGTGGAACATTCTTTCCATCTCAGTGGGAGAAAATGCTATATCGATTGCTAAAATTGCAAATTACATGCGAATTTCTTTTGAGGCAAAGCGTGAACCTGAAATTTTGGTTCCCGCAAGTAAAATGTTGGGTCACTTGGCTAGAGATGGTGGGGGCAATGGCTGTCCATGAAGTGGAATGCCTAGTATGTTGAAAATTTCTATGTTTTTTTAGCATGATAGTCTTTTGGAAGCCTACTTCTGATATGACTTATATTGAAGAATGTGTTGGTACCACCGTTGCATATGACTGTTTGATAAAATTGTAAATGGAGTATACTATAGACAATAAGGCAATTTTATCTGCTAATATCTTAGTCACTAATTAGAGTTTTGAATTGTTCACTTTACATTATTTTTACAGTTAATAAGTTGTATCACTTTGTTAATTTTCAGATTTAAAGGTATCGTTGATTTGACGGATGTCTTCTCCAAGTTGCAAGAGTTTAAGAAAAAATCCTTTTGAAGAATTAGAATGAGATTTATCTAATTTAATTTTGTTTATTGCATTTTCAAGCATATATTGTTATTAGTATTTGATGTGAGATGAAATTTAATTAGATTTTTCTATTGAGCAGCTACACTTGTATATTTCTACAAAACAATATTGATGCATATTTTGGAATTTATTATTGGGGTGGTTATTATTGTTCATATTTTTAGTTCAAAAAATAATGCTACTTAATATGTATACATTAAAATAAATATTCAATAAATGCTATAAATATTTAAAACTGATGATAAAAAAAGAAAGCTATTGAAGATGTAATCATAACGATTAAAGAATGTTATTAAAGCCAAAACTCTAACAAAAATAAAATAAAATTTGCTCTCAAATGAAAAAAGATTGCACGAAAAGAACGCTATAAATACAAAACCATAACGACAACAGAATGTTATGTAAAAGTTTATCATAGCACTTATTAATAGCATTAAAAAGTACGACTTTAAATAAAATCACCTACAATAGTATTTGGAAAGATGCTATAGAATACGATTGATAGCATTCTTCGCAAACTATAGATGAATTAATATGTTGTAGTGATAACAACAATATTTTATATCTTATAATTAAATAAAATTACACAAGCAAAATTCATCTTATTAGTGAGATATATATTAGTAAATGAATAACTTTTAGAGTGAATAGCAGCAAAAGTTCAAACTTATTATGCAAATATCGTAACTGCAATTTGTGAGATAAGATTTACAAATTTTAAAAGTTACAAAGTTAATAAAACACTGTACGAAGACTTTTAGGGTGCTTGTGGTGTATTGAGAGGCACAAGCACTTCAATTATTTGAGTATGATCGAAAAGAAATAGTTTAAATTCATTTTCTTAAATCATTAGTATGGATAAAATTAACGCGACAACTGGCACAGAATTTGTCGATACTTATTCCTCAAATACAATCATTACTTCTTCTTCAGGATTTTGAAATTTAAGAAACATTCAATTCTGATATATCTTTCAATTACATTTAACTCCAACTAAAACAAGAGTGATTTTCTTAATTGACTTGTCTCTTAATAAATTGGATAATTAAAGTGAATTTTGGGAATGATTGCAATTTAATTTAATTTAATCAAATGATTAAATGCCATTGGAATGCAACTCGTTGTTGGTCTATTTTTCAAAATATTAGGTTCAACGTCTACTAAATCCCTTTTTGGTAGAGATTGAAATCAATATTTTAGCCCCTGTTTAATGGCCATTATTCTGTGAAATGAAGTTTTGAATCGTAATATTTAGAGAATGTGTGGTTAAAAATAGGAAAAAATTCTGAGTTTACGTGCGAAATATTTTAGTCCTTGTTTGGGCTCCATTTTAATGAATTATTGAGAAAAATGTATTTTGGAATAATCATTTTTTTTAGAATATATGGTTAAAAAGAAGGAAAATTTTGAGTTTATGTGTAATATTATTTTATTGAGAAATGTGTGGTTGAAAGAAAGAGAAAAATACATTAAAATTATAATAGAGCCTAAAATATGTGGTTGAAAATAAGTATTAAATTTTTTTAAAATAATGGTTGTCAAATAGGGGGCTTAACAAATTTTGATTAAAGTAGATGAAATTTGTTGTTGAAAAGTTGTGGATCATATGAAATGTGTGATTAAAATTAATTATTGATTTTGACATAAATTTTAATTGATTTTTTAACGATACCGAAAAGTGGCTAAAATAAATGTAGTTAATTTGAGAAGTTTGTAGCAGTAGGTTTCCAGTCAAATTGCCAACTCCAGTTTGATTCACCGTCCCTTTCAAACCCAAAATATAAAATAAAATAAAATAAAATGTTCATTAACAAAAGGGCTTAGTTTCTACTACACCCTCTATACTAATATGGTCACTATAAGGCAAGGTGAATTTTTTGTTTCTTCCTATTTATTTTAATTTTTAGTTCATTTAATCCAAAATTGGCCTCATCTTAAGGATATATCAATTAAGGATAAGCGAGATAATGCTTCAACCTAATCTACTAAGCTCATCCAAGCAAAGTTCATTTCATCTTATATCTCCGCATCATCAATAAATGCTTATTGTTGCGTGATTTTTATTGCAAATATACAATATCGTAAACAAGTAATAGAATGAATAGTTTGTATGATCATTTCCCTTAGAGACTATTATTTAACCTTTGATTTACTATTTCTAACTCCGAATTGATGAAAATAAATAATTTTGACTATATATTATGATACATATATTCAAAATTATTATTGTCAAGTGCCAAAAATCGATATCACCAAATATAACTATTAATGATATTTGCAAGCATAGTAAGTAGTAGTAAGATAATTGCTTCTCCAATAACTATAAAAGTGAGATGTATTTAATTCATTTGAGACTTAATTTTGTTATATAGTTTTATTTATTTCTTACAAATTACCACATTAATTTAGATTGAATTCGGATTAGAATAAAAATTGATAGTAAGTACCTAGTTTATGTGATAAAGATATTCGGACTCAAACATCCATTAATTGTTATTATTTGTCACGATCCGTACATTTGCGGAATCACACAAACAGTTATTAAATTTTTTTTACACATTTCCCCCTACTATTGGCCTATTTTGTGGAATAGCCCCAAATGTTTCATTTTGACGCAAAACTTCCCTAGATTGGCCAAACATTGCGGAATACTCCCTACCATCTAAATCCATTAGTTTAGGGTTAAAACCAGCAAAGAGGGCCAAAACCAATAAACCTTAAAAGGAAAAATCCGTTTATTCACATCATTTAACTCCTCAAGGCACTGTTTGAAGAAAAACAAAGGAGAAGAAACCAGCTGTAGTAACTTGAAAACAACCACTAATCCAAACTCCAAACTGATGTGCATCATCACTATCATCGAGTCAAGCTTTGAGATCATAAGGACCAAACTTTCTTTCTCTTCCCCTCAAGTTTTTGCTTTTGAAAGATTTAGGGAAAAGGTTTTATGGATTTATCTTCATTCAGTTTCAATGTATTGTAGTCTTGACTTATCCCTTCCCATTCTGTGGCAGAAGTCTCTTGAATTATATGCAGTTGTCAAATCAGCTCACACCTTGTGCAATTGTTTGTCACCATGTACACGGAGTTACCATTTGAGGTTTTAATGGCTTTGGCCCTCATTAATAGTTTTAAAGTCTAAATTAATGAACTTAGAAGGTAGGAGGTTGAAAGAATTCACATCATTCTTTAACACAAATTATGGCTCAAGATTCTTACATGAATTCCATGATCTTTTTGTATGGTTGAATCACATTGCTTTCCAAGTACCAAATTTTTTATTTTCTTGCACTTCAATTGTTCCAATCTTGATCATAATGGAAGGAGATTATTATCCACAACTTAAGTTCCTAATTTTGTAACTTTTTTATGCCAAATATGTGGTTCTAGGTACTTTTCAAATTTGATAATATTTTCCATACGAATTTCACCACATTTTTACTCCCTTTTACCCTTCATAATAATTGGAGGTTGTATGGGAGTTAAGAGAGGTTATAGGGAGTTATAAGTTTGAATTTTAAATTCAACACTCCCTTCAACCCTTCTGATATCTTATGGATTGGATCATCCCACATGGACGACTCACGACCCGTATTTTCTAACATTTCCCACTCGTACATAATGGGTTTGACTTGGGCCACAAGTGATAATGAATATAACACATTGGTTCCTTCTCAAGGTCAATATCACAAAAAATTATATGTCAAATAGATCGTGCGACCAACGAGTACATATTAGAGCTCATAATACTATATACCTATTAGGGATATATAGTAGCTCTATTAGAGGAACATTATTATTTTACTATAAAGTGATGATTATCCTTTTTTTTAAACTTGCATATATTTAACATCTTGCGCTTAATTGAGGGGGAATATATTGCTATTTTCTTTGGTTGATTTAAATTTTTGATCTTATATACCATACTATTCCTCTCATATGTGCTACATTTTCGCTTATGTTAAAAAGGAAAAATTATGTTTTTAAATACTATCCCTTTTTGCATATGTCAAACGGAGGAAATGGTAATATCCTCTCATATGTGCTACCATTTTGCTTATGTTAAAAAAAAAGGAAATTGTTTGTTGATATTAAATGCTATCCATTTTTGCTTATGTCAAAAGGGGGAAATGGAATGATTATGCATGTTTTGATTTGAAAATATAATATGCTTAGATTATATGAAAAATGGGAAAAGAGGGAAAATCATTTATATACTTTGAATATATAGTTATTGATTTGTAAAAGATTCATGAATTACATGATAAATTTATAATGTATATTTCTTTTCAATATGATATCAATTGTTTAATCTTATCTTGCAAATCATCTTGTTTGTCATAATAAAAAGGGGAAAAATTGTTGACATATGGCTGATTTCATCCTTAATGTTTTGATCATAACAAACAAGAATAATATTGTTTCTAACAATTGATTTTGATGATGATAGTTTTATGTTAAAATCAATCAAGCATTGTTAAAATCAACGCATCATCAGACTCGAAATGAAAATCAAAGTGAAATTTAAGCATTCAAATCAAATCATTCGAGACGAGAGCTTAAAAAATTAAAATAAAGACTATCAAATCGGGCTCATGAAAAAGATCAAGATCGAAGTCAAGTATTAAAGCCAAACGTGAAGAAAGATCAAGATCAAGAGTTTAGTGTAGGTAAGAGGGTTCTCTCCGAGGTCAGGAGTCGATTGAAAAAAATATATTTTTGAAGCATTAATGTGCGTGAAGGATTGAGAAGATGCTCATTTTCGACTGCAAGATAAATATGCCGAAATTGAATGTCGTCAAGTAAGTGATTTAATTTAACCATATTCATAAAAATAAAAATAAAAATTTAATACCTTTATAATTTTTAAAAAAAATTATACACGTAACAAGTTGTTCGTGTACAATTTTTAACTCCACCTATTTGAAAAATCAAAATTGAAGTAGCCGGTCTCAAGTCCGGATAAAGGAGGAGGATTTATTTTTATTTTATTATTATTATTATTTTAAAAAAGAAAATGGTTTTAGAAAATGTATATTTAAAAAATATGTAGAAAATGTATATCTTTTTTTCTAGAGGTTTAGAAAATGTATAGTGAAAAAAAAAAAAAAAACCCGAGCTGCCCACGAGCCACGAGCTCGTGGGCTGAGCTGAGCAGAGCAAGGGTATTTTGTAACGAGCCGAGCTCAAGCACGAACCGAGCTCGTGGGTATATGGGTCGGGTCGGCCCATTGCCACCGCTAGGTAGCCAACCAAGAATTCTGGGACATGTGGTTGTCGCCCATTTAATAACTATGCTTTGATTATTCATAGTAACGTGACTGCAGACTAAGGGGCCGCGTTAGGTAAATTAGGAAAGCAAAATAATTAAGGTTTTGTTTGAGCCTATTATTTGGAAGAACAAGTTTTTTTTAGTAATTTTTTGAATAATGTATGGTTAAAATTAAGGAAAATTTTTGGATTTATGTGTCATATAATTTATTGGAAAAATATGCGGTCAAAAATGAATTTAAAAAAACAACTAAGTTTTTATGGAATTGGTCTCAA
Organism: Fraxinus anomala; assembly: GCA_903798345.1. Lineage (NCBI taxonomy): Eukaryota > Viridiplantae > Streptophyta > Magnoliopsida > Lamiales > Oleaceae > Fraxinus > Fraxinus anomala. The sequence continues at coordinate 6,707 of CAIGRN010046349.1, forward strand.
ACATAGACTAGGGAGAGAGTGATTGATCGGGCCACTCGTTGGGCAGAACAGTCTAAACGTGTAAGAATCTTCTAAACACATAGCCATATTTCAATCCACGATAGTATCCCACCTTCCCATCCCTCGAAATGAGAAAAAGCTTATAGCCCCTATTTGAAAACCATTATTTTAAGCTCTTTTTTTGCATACTCATTTTTAATCACATTCACACAATAAAATATTCTGTAATTAATTTTAAAATTTTTTCCTACTTTTTAACTATACAATCTCCTAAAAATCATTATTCAAAACTCTATTTTTCCCAAATAAAGCTTGACAAACAGGGGCTTACTCAAACCAAATTTTCAACAAGTGAGTATGAATTTCGATATAATGAAATTCTGACAAGGTTAAGTCAATACATATCCAAAGACCCCACTTTTTCTAAATCAAGAAGAAGGTTTTTCAACACATCAGGGAACTCCAACATGAAATAGTGTTTGAAATTATATTGCCAAGTCCGTTTACTCGTCAATGATGTACTTGTTAGAAACCGAACGAGATAAATGATACGATATAAAGTAGTGATTGCAAATAACAAGAACACAAGAACAAAAATTTAATTGGCAGAGGAATTGGAGATTTTATTCACTATAAAGGAGAAAGAAATATAACAATTTTGTATTCCTACATAATTCTAATTTGCAGTAATGAATTAACTTGTAAAGAAGAGTCCACTTATAGGGGTACATGTCATACCCTTAATAGCTCTAAAGATGAAAATTAGGTTAAAAAGCATGTGGAATAAGCAAAATAGGGGAAACCCAGACGGCAGAGGCGCTCGAGCACCAGACAAGAGCCGTCTAACTCTTCAAATGCCGTCGAACGGTAGGTCCTCTGCTGCAAATTCTATCTTGCCATTCGAGCGTCCTCTAGTGATAGGCTAGCACCATCAATTATTTTTCCTCCATAGATCCTATTTAGATGTCTTCAAGACCCAATACATCAAACCACGCAAACCCTAGATGAATTTGTGTTACAAACCCAATAATCTCCACCTTAACACAAATTACACTACAATGAATGAAGCTCAAAAATTTCTCCACTTGAAGAAAAAAACTTGACTGTAAGGAATGAATTAAACTCTTCAACAAGAGCCAAACTAACTTTTTCAACGAACCAGAGATTTTCGACCTTTTCCACAATATCTAACTAAAGTAAATGAATCCACGCACTACTTTGCTGAATTATTTTGGGTTTTTAAAAATCACAAATGATTTAAAATTTACCAAATAAGCCCGAAACATACCCTTAAACAGAATCAACACTAAATGCACCTTCAAATACACTTAATGCATGAGCAACAAAATCAGCTTCTTCGTACCTTTCTCCAATTGGTATATACCTAGCAATTGAATACGATGACACCGCATGTAATGGTGGTAAAGCGGCATTACCTATATCCTCTGAACTCGATTAAGCTGTATTCTTCAACAAGGGCCCCAAACCAAATCCCAACGGCACTGTACCAAATTGAATATCCACCACGGTACTAAACTTTTACTGATTGTTCTTCGACGATTCTGCACGATCTGCAAGATGCATAATTGACATTTTTTCTGGCCCTCCAACTCAACCCGAACACCTTTGTAAACCTTCAAAGTTCCACCTCCACCTCCACCAATGAACTTGTTTCTTTTTCAATTAAGAGTAACCAACGAGATGAGATTTTCCTTCAAATTTGGAACATGTAAAAAGTGATCAAGTATTCTAAATTTCTTATCCATCAGTTTAAGTCTAATTCTACAAATACTAGCTACCTGACAAGATCGTTGTTTCCCATGACCATGACACCTTTTGAAACTATTTCATATGTTGCAAAAAAATCCCGGTTGGGATATATGAAAAGCACAAGTTGAATCCAGAATTCAATTCTCGTCAAAATAGCCAAAAGATTCCTGCCACTCAAATGGTCCTCTGGGACATCACCTTCGCTTAAAGTATTTGATTGTATTCCCTTCTGATTTGCAGCCAACTTATCTTTATTGTGAAACTTGTTGCAATCCTTCTTGACGTGTCCTTTCTTTTTGCAATAAAAACAAACTTGATTACTGAAATTAGACTTCGACCTACCCTTTCCGTAACCATCATGAACAATAAGGTCTTCTCAATCTCTAGCCTCAGATACAACCAGATGATTCATCTCCTCCTTTGAAAATAAAGAATCGTACACATTTTCAATGGTGAGAATATCACGACTATATAAAATAGTGTCTCTAAACGAAGTGAACGAAGCGATCAATAAACATAAAATAATTACGATCAAATCTTATTCATCATGCTTTACCTCGAAAGTCTCCAAATAAGCGACTATTTATTTAAAAACAGTCAGGTAATCTTCCAAAGATCCGCCTTCTATTATGTGATGAGAATAAAAACGCTGCTTCAATTGAAATTTGCTAGTTAGACTTTTAGTGATTCATATTTTCAATTGTTTGAAAGATGTAATAGGACAATATGAGAGTGGCCATACTGCTACATAGACCAATGTTTAACACCATTGATACTGAATAACAATACGTTTAAATAACACTCACAATATTTGACTAATATTTTTCATTGAATCAAAGTTTGATTAACTTTGTGTGAATTAACAATTTGTTTTTTTACCTAGTTTTTTAGTATTTTAACAAGTTCATAGAAAATTAAAAGTTTCTTTGTGCGTGTTTGATGTGTTATATTGTTCAGGTAGGCCCTTATTTGGATGAATTCATATTAGTAAAGAATTTTAAAAAAGGAAATGCTTGTGATACAAAGTTTCACAGCCTTGATAATAGTTGCTTTGGCTTAATTTGTTGATTGAAATTTATAAAATGCAAACAAATGAATATATTGTTCCCTTATAGTTTCAGAACTTGACATTTCTTAATTGGCATTACATACAAAAACCTATAAGTATGCTTAGTTCAATGTATGATATTTTATTGTTGAACCACCTTATCCAAAAGTTTAAACTTTTAAATGAGGTGATTCAATATGGTAAAGGACCTAAAGTCAAATATTGATGCCGTCCATGTATTAAAAGAAAGTTGATTAAATAACTACTAAGTGTGATCCTTTTCTAGTAGCTAAAGTTTTTAAACGAGATGACTGAACAAATGTTGGAATAAATAAAATATGGTCTATGGAGAGAAATTATATACCACCGATGAATCAACACTAGATTATAATTGTGTATTACACAGACCTTATGTGATACGCAATAATTGGAACGAAATTACAACATAGTCATATATTAAATATGTAAGTGCAAATGCGTAAGCCGTTTTTCTATTGATAGTATTGTATATGACTAGACACTAGAGTAAACAAGGCTTAACTTTCGATTTCAATTTTAGTAATTTTCAATATTGTCTTCTCCAACTTAATAGGCAAAGCATAACAACACCTTAAACAGTGCCATGGCTTATAATTCCAGAACCCCAAATCCTTTCTTTCGAGCTCAAGACATTTTATTAACTTTCTTACCATCTTCATTATCAGCCGAATCGTGTGTCCAATGAGTAAGAGAATCATGAGGCCTGTCCATATCCAAACTGTGAACCCAACCACAAGAAAAATCGATTGTTTACTTCTGTCTTTATCTGGTGTTAATGCAATTATTGATTTCAGATAAGTCAATGCAACAGCTGTAATTGCTATCCAAGTAATCGCCATCAAAATCCACACAAAAATTCTCTTCCTTAAAGGTAAACCGCTCATCAACAATAATATGATACTGAGTGAAGCAATGAGTCCTGTTGTATTAGAAA
>CAIGRN010046353.1:0-17332 GCA_903798345.1 Fraxinus anomala
ATGATTAGTTGCCTGCCAGGCGTGCCAATCACTAACAATAGCTAGGAAAAGGAAGGCCCCATAACGGAGAAATGAACTGTAAAGATCCATTCAACAACAGATTAATGTAAAAGAATTCAAGAAAAAATAATACATTGCTTAATTTTTGTATTTAGTGCACATTTTTTATAAAATAATGAATTTTTATTATTAATGTGAAGAAGAACATGTAGTTAAAAAAATTTATTAATGTAATAGAAAATATTATTTTATTGAAGAATATGTGGTTGAAAATAAGTAGAAGAATGAGAATGAAAAAAAATGACGTGGGTCAAACATGCTTAATGTATGATTACAGTCAGCTTTTTGGGTAAAATTACAGTGAAAAAAAAAAAAAGCAGAGAATGGAAATATTAAAAATAAAAAGTAGCATGCATGAATTTTTAAACAATAAAATTATTACAATATCGGGGTGCATTTATTTATTATTATTATTAATTTTTTGTGACTGCACATAAAAGTTAAAAGTGTAAATAGCCAAACATCCTCTTAATCAAGAGAATGACCCTGTTTTGGTTTTGGTTTTGGTGTTGATAAGCCCATGTAAATAAATGTTATTTGAAGTTCATTTTTCTTTATATTTTTCAATGATTAGAGAGAGGTGGATTGGGTGAGGTCACATGCTAAAATGAAAATAAATTTATTTTTAAATTAAAAACATTTTTTAATTTATTGATATTATTTGCTTGATTTTGTAACTTGTAATGTTGTTCAATGTTTCAGATTGAATTGTTTTTTTAACTTTGTTGATAGTTATTTGTTTGATTTTGTGGATTGATGAAATTATTTTTTAAAATGACAAATTAATGTTTTTTCTTTCTTTCTAATAAATGATTAATTTTATTCTTAATTATAAAGTTAGAAATATATATATATATATATATATATATATTGTGAGAAATACAATAAAATCGATGAAAAAAATTATGTTAAAAATAATTTAACTACTTCTTCCCACTTCCAAAATAGCTATTCCACAAGTACCAGTAACGTGAATGTAAAAATAATTTATAAAATAATTACATAAAATAAAGAAAAAAATGGTTTAAAAAATTAATATGTAAATCGAAAACTTTCTCATTTTTTTTACTCACAAATTCTTCCAAAAATCACTATTTTAAATTTTATTTTCCCAAACGAGGCTCAAAACAAACATTCAACCTTTCATTAGTCTATGAGTTCCTCTTTTATATCCTATAGCAGGATATTATAGGCACAAGTGTTTATTAATATTTCAACACACATTCAAGAACTATGGGTAAATCAGAGGAATTGTTGCTTACAAATTTGAAGGGGGAAAAACCAAATCAGAGGATAAATGAGAACCGCCGGCTATAATTTTTGAACGACAAAACCCAAGATTTGATTTTTTTTTCCGTGTTACGTTATACAGACAGCACAACAGCATTGCAATGCATAGTACAGCCATGCTGCATGGCTTCGGACAATTTTATTTGTACATAAATAGATGACAATAGAGGTTAACAATCTCTCACATGCGTGCAGGCCTCGAGTGCTTAAAAAATTCCAAAAAAAGGAGTGGGCTTCTTTAAGTGTTCGGTCATCCAGCAGAGCTTCTGATGAAGTCACGAGCACTACACGGTTCAAACGTGTGCGAAAATCGAAGCAAAAGAACAACCTGTGGAGCCCACTTTTCGAATTTCACCGGATTACGACGTGATACTACAATAAATACACACACACCTAAGCGCTTTTCGTTCCCTCCTTTGCATAAATTGCATCAGTCAAATCCACTTCACAATTTCGATGCTTATTCAATGTTTTCTTACTCTCTCGCTCATGTCTCTCTCTAGAATACACACAGTACTTTCTACTCTGTATCTCTGTTTTCTTCTTTCTGTAAGTTCGTGTATTGCTTCATATTTTCATATAATTGTTGTTTGGATAAATTAAGGTATGAATTTGTCTCTTTTTATATGGGCTTTTTTCTTCATTTTATCTTTATGGGTTCATGATTATGTTGATGAATTGTGTTTCTTCAGTTGGGTTTTTCTATTACCAGCCTGCCTTGTTTAAATATGTGTCATGGTTTTGAATAAATTATGGGTTTCTTTAATGTTTGTAGGAATCTCTTTTCTTTCTATCTCTATAGAAAACACACTGTTAAAGTCACTCTTTATTATTCTTTAATATATTTCTAATGTGGGCTTTCTCTTTTTTCTAGTTTCTTTTGTGCTTTCTTCTATTTTTGGTATGGGTTCATGAATATGATGAGGAATTGTGGTTTCCTTTATTGGGTTTTTTCTATTTTGTGCAATGCTTGTACTTAAGATATGTGTTGTGGCTGTGAATAAATATTGGGTTTCTTTTTAATGTTAATAATTCTTGGACTAAGATATGTTTAATGGTAGTTCTTTGAGAAGCAAAGGGAAATAGTTTCTTGACCAAATTGTAGGAGTTAAATAGATAAATGCAGCTAGGATTGTTGTTAGGAAGGTGTTGCAGTCTTCGGTGAGCTTCAGTGGTTTCTCCCCGAAAATTGGGGGAAAACTGGCGATAATTAGCTTTGAAGGTGCTTTTTACCCTGGTTTGCAAATTTATGGATATTGTAGACCATCTTGTGGCTGAGCTATGCTTGATGTTCACAAATACAATTGAAATATTGTGCATTGATGTAATGTTTGGAAATAGAACTCAGTATTTTGTGAATTATAGTTCTTGCACATTAAGTTTGTTTTCTTAAGCAGCTTTTGCATTTTCTTACACTGTATCTATTGCTGGTATAAACACTTTTTTTTTTCCTTTCTTTTGGTACTTGCAGCCATTAATGTACCATCAATCTGAAACAGAATGTCCAAAGAATTGGTTGATGCTCATTTTTAAAGAGTCGAAGCACCCAGAATATAAATGATGAGCACTAAAGTGGTTTTAACTTACAAGCGGAGGCGGCCACTCTCAAGGTTTGATCTTTCTCATAACAATGTGTGTCTTGAGGCACCGTCTGAGTGCCAAGAGTCCAAAGCCTCTGCTACTCTGGACAATTATGAAGAACCAATTGAAGAAAATAGAGTGGAGAACAAGAACGGAGAATCTGGGGTAAGATGCCAGTTAATTTATTTGGTATTTTATAATGTATTGCTGGATAACTTTTTACAAGTGCAAACTTATCATACAATATATTTTAGAAATATAGTGTTATCATGTCGTTGAAGACTTGAAATTGAATCAAGGAACTTGGAACTTATTACTGTATAAAATTTCTGATGAAATCCGCCTCTTAATTTTTATTGACTTTCATGGTAAATTGTAAAATATTGTGCACTGGATACATGTATACCTTTTGTCACAGGTGTTTTAGATGAAGGCTTTCTTGTTGTTTCTCCTCTGTTGTTGGAAAAATACTGAACTTTTTTACTTGCTTGGGCCTTTGTTGGAATCCTAGTTTGCCAGGCCCAACAAATGATTGAATCTATTAGTTGCGTTGAGGTCCTGACTCCCTTAGATTGTAATAAAGGATTGTGAAGACACTTATGAATGAATTATAAAGCGCTGATGCTGTCTTGAGTTGTGATTTTTTGTGTCGAGTGTGCAATAGGATCTTTTAATTGCCCTCACTTCATAGGTTTAGCATTTGCTTTTATTCAATGATGAAGATTTCAACCGTCGTGTGTGACCCAATATTTTAAATGGCTCTTCTCTTCCTCTTATCTGAAGGCCTCAAAATGGTGTAAAGGATACACACTTTACAAGAATCTGGGATCTGAATATGAAATGACATTTTAGGATGATTTTTCAAGTCTTAGCAGATTATTTTTTGCCAAATTGAAGATGTCGACCACTACAACTATCATAGCTTTCCAACAAACTACTTTTTAAGTGGAATCGACCTTCCATTTTCACATGGAAGGAAACCATATGAATTATGTTGGAGTGATGGGCTTAATCTGTATCTTAGACCCAGCTTTTTATACTTCTACCCTGTGATGGTGGGGGTAAGAATGTTAGGTCCATAACACAATGCATCTTTTTATCTGATTTCATGTTTGCATTAAATCTTTTTTATCATGAGTCTGGTCCAATTAGTATTCTTGAGCACGAATATCCCCCCACCACACACTCTAAAAACAAAGGGTATATTTGAAACCATGGCCACTAGTAAACTGTAATAGATAATTCAAATAAACTCTTGAGACTTCTTTATTTCAATCTAAGAAATTGTCTTAGAAGAACAAAACTAGGCTGAGCAATTATATAACTCTCGCAGAAAATTTTATAGTTATGGAGAATCGTGGAGCTGTAGGTGTGCCTCTTTTCTGAGCTTTTTGAGTCGAGTTAGCAAATACCTGGGTTTTATGTAACTGAGTTTACATGCCCTGTTCAAAATAATTTTATTGTGATATTCTTCACTATATTGAATTTTACCTATTTGCAGATGTGCAATGAATACTATAGAGGCAAAGTTGTTGACAATATGTTTCAGTGTCAGAGCTGCTATCGGCAGTATCGTATTGAATGTCTTAATCCTCCCGAGGTATCTCCCTCTTTATTTTCTTTACAGATTTAGGGACTGAAAATTGTGATTGTTGAGGGAAACTTTTCTGGAGAAATTATTAAATTTGCATCGCCTTTCAATTGAAGCATGCCCCAAAAGGGAAAAGGCTTTGCTCTGGTTGTATCAAAGAACATGATTTCTCAAGCAGACTGGAGGGCGAGACCCTTTCTGTAGGATCTGATGTGACACAAGCGAGGAGAGAGCATTCAAATGCACTTTTGGAAGGAAGTCCCCCCAAAGAATGCAGCCATGACAGTAATGATGCATCTTTTTCAGGAAAACTTACTTTGGAAGAATTGGACTTAGCTCGTAAAGATAAATGCAGTAGCTTATGCAACAATTCAGCTGCAAAACGGAAGTTTACCTCAACACTAATTACATTTCGTAGAAGATCCAAGCAGAAGAAGGGGACTACTGGGACAAATCTACAAGCTGGAGAGAATTCTTCATTGGCAGCAGAAGGATGTACCCTTGAATCTGCTGTCTCCACCTGTACATTTGAAACGCCACCTGCTAAAAGCTGCACAAATGATAACACGGAGGATCGGAAGAATGAGAAGGATATACAACTGAGGGATCCCTTTGTTAGGAGTGAAAAAGAAGTATGTTAATCTTTTCTGAAGCAGCCTTTTGGATATTAGTTTTTTCTGCGGATCGTAAGAAGCTAAAATAATTAATTTTTGAGAGAATGTTTCATTTCACAGGAAGAAAGCTAGGAAAAAGTATTATCGGAAATATATTCATGCCACCATAAGATAAAAATGTTACTACTACTAAGATTGATTAGATTGATTTTAGAATCACATTTTAAAGAATATTAATTTTTGCATATACTTGCAGTGCTAATAACTTAGCTATTAGTGCTAGCTTAGTTATTGTAAAAGAAGAAGAGAATTCTAGTTGAAGTAAAATGAAAAAGGAAGAGAAATTATGAAAATGAGAGCTGGCTTAGCTTTTAGGTTTGCATGGGAAAAAAATGACAGTTTTGCTTCTTAAAATTGCAATCAGTAATCCTCTATCCCAAAGTTAATACCGACCTTGCATATTTCTTATGGTAGTCTTTGGGGACAAATAATGCCTACATTGTAGTTACTTATTCACTGACTTAAATAGACACATTTACATTTCTAATAATGAGGTGACGCCGTGCCGGCACTACATTTTGAGTTTGGGTTTTCTTCAATTTTCAAGCTTGGATATTGCTGACAAAGGCGTGAAGGATTTTCATTTTGCATTCCAAGGTCAAGTTATTCCTGATATCTTGAAACCTCAACAAAATTGATTAAATGGGAAAAATGCTTCTGTTTACTCCAGAAAGTTGTGGAAGAGTTGATGGAGTTTCTGATTTTTGTCTAACATAATATATAAATTTGTTCCAGTGTTTTAATATATATAAGATTCTCGCCTTGACATTGAACACCAGCATGTTAAGTATCTGCGGTCAATGAAATAATGGAATTCATTGTGGGCTGCTAATCAATTTGCTGATTCTATTACAGGTTTATAGTCAACAAACTGATAATAAGTCCGAGTTCCCTGCATCAGCACCGAAGACTGAGATGTAACTTTCTTTCATGTCTGTATAGTTAAATATGTTACTGTTGGTTATATAATTTGATTCATGAATATATATAACAGTGGCATACAAGTGGATGAGCAGTTGAAGTCTCTTCAAAATACAGCAAATGATACATCATCTACTGTTGTTCGACCTAGTCCACATTTTCTCAAGGAGACTTCTTTTCATTGTTATACTGCCATGGACGTTCAAAAAAATTATCGAGTAAATCCATCAAGAAACTTATCCGATATTGCCACTACAGATTTGGAGCATAATAACATTGATAAAAAAATGTCTAATGAAGATTTGAACACCACAGAATTGCCTGATGAAATGTCAGGGAATAAATGTTCAGGAGCATCTCGGAACCTAGCTGTTGCTGTACCTGGTAAGGATTGTATGTAGATCTGTCCCTAGTTTCTGAGGATTTAAATATATTTTCAATTTCATGCACTTCTCTTTGCGAGGGGTTTGCGTTTATTAATGTTTCTATGATAGTACAGCTCGTGATATTGACTGCAATGTAGCACTGGACTCCGGTTCTGATGAACCATATCTTCATAAGGTGTCTCTGAGTGAAAATTTGGAAATTTTCAATGAGAAAATTAAGGTGAATTTGTCCACCCATGATGCACGGATGCTAGAAAGTGGTGGTTCTCAGTTGAAAGCAGCAGACAAAAGCAATGATGGTGTAAATCATCCTCCACAGTTCAGGGACATTGCATCAAAAAATAATTATCTTCAGGTAACTTGCACAATTGGAACTTTTCAGTTGGTATCATTACATTTATTAGGGATAATTGAGTGCTTTTTAGTGATAATTAGCGTTTATATATTTATTAGTTAAATATTTTATGTAAAACTTGAAGTATCGGTCCACAACCTATAGTTTTGGGCAGCATCTTAATCTTATAGTTTTATAGCATTGTTTGTCCCCAATTAAGGGTCCCCTCAATTTAGCTGTTAAAATAATTTTTTTACTGAAAAGACAGTTGTGCCCTTAGTTTACATAATAAATAGAAAATAAAAATGGTATGGTTGTTTTTTTTGGATAAAATATTGACTTGTTAACTGTCAAAGGGAAGAAATCCGTCTGGAGACCAATGACACTGCCAAAACAGTAAGTTGGGGGACTATTATGCAATTTTCCCTACATTTAATAAGGAATTTGTTGCAGTTATTCCCTGAGAATAGAAGCCATGACTTGTTATCATCAGCAAAAACGCAGCAGGAGGAGATTTCTTTTGTGGAATCGGAAGAAAGCTGGAGCCAGCTCAAACCCGCTAGTACAAGATCTCCACTCTTTCTTGGTTTATCCCCGCCAATGGAGCCAAAAGTTCCTTACAATTCCACGTCATATCAGTGGCCTAATGTTAACATCCAATCTCAAGAAATCTTTCATGATTTAGGACCACAACCCTGTTTAGATCAAACATCGTCACTTTTAAGACATAAGACGATGCTCGATAACATTTTAAGGAGAGCAAGAGTAGCGAAGTGTAACAGAGTCAGTTTTTCAGATAGGTTTGAATCTCCGACCAACTGGTCAGAGGAGGAGCTTGATTGTCTGTGGATCGGAGTGAGGAGACATGGAAGAGGTAATTGGGACGCTATGTTGAAGGATCCGAGATTGCATTTCTTTCCCTGGAGGACACCTAGGGACTTGGCTGAGAGGTGGGACGAGGATCAATCCAAACTCATGTACAGCATGCTCATCTCCCAACCGAAATATGCCAGTACCCCAGATGTACAGTCGTGCCATATGAAGAATTCTTCATATCCTAAGACAAAACGTCCTTCAGATGATGTCCAACTTTCACTTGGAGTTGTACGCCCCCGATATGAAGATGGTGTTAAGAAAATATCACCAATGGATTTCATCAATATTCAACATAATGGGCTACTTCAGAAACCAGTTACAGACTTGAGGACCTTTCCATCCTATAGTTATGTAGTACCTGGTGCTGAATCTTCATTGCATATGGGTCCCATGACGAGCATGGCTGTGGAAGATTGTAGTTTACCGCCCTGGCTAAGAGAAGTTGCTGCTATCCCTCCAAGGCCACCCAACTCAGCCTCGACTTCAGCTGCTTCCACTACTCATCCCAGAATGCGGTTGTTTAGCCAACAATCAAAGATTGGGCTGAGTAACAAGTACACCATCACAAGTAAAACTGAGCTACAAACAGGTGGTAGATCTCATTTAACCAATTCACCGCTGATTACGAGATGTGGGAAGACGAAACCATCCAATAATAACGAAGATGACTTGATAGTCATCAAAAGTGATGCCTCTTCTGAAGAGACGATATCCGATGATCAAAGTGTTAGGCTTTAGCTGCACACAAAATTTCTTTTAGATCTTTAGGTGAGTTTTGGAGCTGTAAAAGGATAGATGTGTTGAATCTTCTTTATAGTTATGCAACTGTTCTTGCTGTGATGATTTCAATTCCTTCTGTGAATCTAATTTTTTGAGAGCATGTTTAGCTAAGCTAAAATTTACCCAAACTTATAAAGTAAATTTTGTTTCTAAACATATTTGCACATTTTTTTTTTTTCTTTATAAAAAGTGACTGGTTTTGATAGCAAGACATTTTCTCTCAAAGCATTTATTTTTAAGGGGAAAAACTGTCAAATGTATAAAATACCCTTTACTCTTGATCCACACTTCACATTTTATGTATGATTAGTTTCTCAAGTATTCTTACATATAATTAGAATTTTAATATTAATACTTTCAATAACTAAATTTGTAAAATTTGTTTTCTAAAACAGCTGAACTAATACAAACTATTTCAAGCATGATCGATTTTTCTGGATAAAAATAATTGAAGATGCATTTACCACTTGAAACTAACACAATTTGTAAAGGAAAAACTTAACAGAACTATTCATTCATAAAAATGTCATCACAAAAATCCTTTGAGATGTAATAAATTGTCAAAAGTTTAAAAATGTATTTTTATAGCTATAAAATTATTAATAAAAGATACTTTACTGTAAAATCTTGTAAATGAATATTCAATAAAATAATAATCTTGTTCAAATAATAATTTTTTTAGTTTCAATTCGAGTCTGTACCACTCACCTATCAATTGATATGATCACGAGTTAAGATAGCTAGTTGTTTGAAAAAAAGAAAAAAAATGTTTGCACACTCATGTTTGATCCTTATTTTTTAAAATTTTATTTTCAATCACATTCTAAAATATTCATAATTTTTATCAAATTTTCAACTGTGATGATATGTATGAGAATGTGCTAAATTTTAGACGGTCGAGTATGCAAACTCTTCATAGAAAGAATATGAAAAGTACTAACTCAATACTCATAATGGGGCAAAAAAAGATTATCGAAGATCTAAGAGAAAGCTGTAGCAACAATTCTTGAAGTCGCCGGCAAGTTTCTCGGAGTTGAACTCGTATACATTTTTTTCTAGACGAATTTTTCAATCCTAAAAAAAATATATACGAGTTCAACCCAGAAAAACATGCTAGGATCAACTCATCGCACCCAAAAATGGTAACACAATCTACCATTATCACTGCAAATATTTGGTATCCAAAACTCTGGAAAAAATAAAATAATGGGGTTCAGATTGGGATTTTATAAAAGCATTGGGTTTAACAATTCTATTTAAACTCAAAAAATTTGGAGTTTTCATCATGCTGGACTTCATCATTCTTATCATATACAGTATTTGTAGCCATGAAAATTCTTAAGTTTAATCAAATTTAAGATTGATATAAAGTATACAACTTGATCTTGGATTGGGAAATTTTAAATTGTAAAAATAGACATGGAAGTAGTCGGAAAATTGCCGCAAACTCACCCAAAATTCTGAAAATTTGGGCAAATTTTCAGATTTTTCGGTAATCGACTTCGTGGGTATATGCCGGTCGATGGTGGTAATTGAAGAGGACATTATAGGCTTTCCAACGATATAAAAATACGGCGGTCTTGGTGGTTGGAAGTTGCCGAAAAATCGCCGCAAAACTCGACCAAAAAATTTGAAAATTCAGTGACCGGTTGTAAAAGAAATTTAAACTTTAGTGACCGTTTCTGCAAGTTTTAAAGTTGCGTGACCTTTTTGTGATTTTTAGGTAATTTCAGTGCCCGTTTGTGAAATTAACCCATGATTTTACATATAGATAATATTAATATTTTTATTTTTCTAGAAATTTTAGTAGTTTCTCAATTACAGTATTATTAAAATTCGTCATAAGATTTGAATCAAATATTATAACGGAATATTATAAGTGATTTTCACCTTTTTTTTTCTTTTTTCTTTTTCTAGTCGATAAAGTCTAATATTGATTCCAGTTTTCTCCAATTTAAATTAAAATTGGCTTCTAGTCAATAAATTTTTCTCTATAATATCATACTATTTCAATCACCGGAATCAATTATAATTTTCTTACTTGAATTTCATTATGAATTAAACGTGACACAAACTAAGCATCTTAATAAATTCAAAATAAATAATATGTGAATTACAGTTGAGTTCCCAATATTTGCAAAATAAAGAAATTACGCCACAAACTTCCTGTACCTTGAGGATCGCTAACTGAACAAATTATGAGGCTGGGGACTAGCAACATCACGAGAGGCGACTCAAGCAACTTTGGGTCCTTAGGCCAAATCTTACATTATTGCCGATGGGTACAAAAAAAAAAAGGGGGACAGCTATGACATGGTCCAGAGTTCTTTCCTAACATACTACATACGAACGAACCACATATTACGGCCGGTTCAAAGTTTTCTTTCAGTTTTGGCCGGTTCAAAGTTTTCACCCATCTTTTTCTTTTCATAAACATGCTAAGTCATCATGTTAATCACCACATAAAGTAAAGGGTACACATAGCATGATTGTTCTTTTTGTCCGATGTAGACAATTCGTATCTTCACAGAAATGACTATTTCCGAAAGCTTCTCTTCGAGACCTGCCCAATTTATTACGAATTTCGTGCGAGTCAGAACTTACCTAACAAGAAATTGTTATTGAATTTGAAAAGAATTTTCCAATGTCGGATTTTGTTCGAAAAATATTACAAGTACGGTCATTCTAACGAAGCTCCATTGGCCATTTGTACTTCTTTAGAGTCAATGATAGAGATCTATATGAATATATGGATAATATTAAGTTATCAACTCTAAGCATGTCTCTTACTACTTTAGAAATAGAATGCTCATTCGAAAGTTCTCCGCAGAACATTCTTTACAATTAAAGCAACAACGATTGGAATTACAACATGTGCATTCAAAACCAAATCAACATTTTTTTCATATTTTATTTCATAATTGCTGTAAAATTTCCAACAATATATTGTGGCTCAATTGTAATGTCATTTTTAAGTACGACTTACATATTGCTACCACTTTCTCTATTAAAATTAAAATGTATTTTAATTTAATGAATAATGAGGTAATAATTCATTGTCACATTAGATGTCGATAATATTGATGATGAATAGAATTATTCTCAATTTAGAGTTTCAGTCGAAAACATGTTCACGTGTTTGAATTTCATTGGTACACAAAGTCTATTTGATAAAATTCATAAATGATAAAATTAAGAATACATATCCAAGCTAGAGAAAGAGAAGTTCAATTAAACTATAATACCCGTTATTCATTAAAAAAAAAGGCTATATTAAATACCATAACAAACTCCAAATTAAATTTTTTACTTGTAGAATCGTTGAAGTTCATGTGAGTGTTCGTGATGAGTTCGAATCAACCCATGCAAACCAATGCGGTAAATAACCCCTTAATTTACCCGAATTTCACAGCTTTGTATCCCAATTTCCGTAATGGACTTAGCGATGATGAATACTTCCAGAGTTTGCCTCCTGGCTATCGTTTTAAGCCTACTCATGATGAACTTATTGTTCATTACTTGATGAAAAAGATCAAGAAAGAGAATCTGCCTCGCAATAAGATTAACGTTGTTAATCTATACGAGTTCAACCCTGAAATTCTTGCTGGTAAATTCATCTGTTGTACTCGAGTTTTACTTTTAAGAAGGAACTTTCTTTCTAACGATGATATTATTTCATGTTATTTGATATGCCGCAGATGAACACAGGTCAAGTGGAGAGAACGAGTGGCTCTTCTTTACACCGAGGAGTAAAAAATACAAAAAAGGAAAACGACCAAATCGAGCAGCAGGTGATGGCTTCTGGAAAGCATCAGGAGCTGACACTGTAGTCAAACACAATGGTGTAGACGTTGGATCTCGAAAGACTTTGGTATACTATACAGGAAAACCTCCAGAGGGTACAAAGACCTCTTGGATTATGCATGAATATACAGTAAATAATCCACCACCAGTGCAACAATCGAGTGCAGATGACATGAAGGTAAATCTTTCTTTCTATCTATCTAAATAAGTTCTTTGCACTTTTTTAGTATCGACATTACAAATATTTTTTCCCCTCTTTGCTCGAATTGTTTCTTGTAGTTGGACGATTGGGTTCTGTGTAGGATCAGAAAGAACGAGAATAGAAAGCGAAAAAGAGATGATCAGCTTCAAGAACCAGATAATAACACCGATGAAAGTGCATGTCATCAAGAAAATAAACTTAGAGCTTCTGAAGACTCCATCAATGTTGCACCAGAAGACAATTTGCCTAATTATAAATCCAAGATTCCATTGGCCGATTCCTTTATCAACGATAATTATCAGAATCTCCCTAACACGGATGTTCATAATACTCTATTCATTCCCCAACATCAGAATGTAGTTACATACTGCGATCCAGTTCCCATTCCAATTGTTCCACCAAATTATTCGATGGGAGGTTATGTTTACAGCCGATATCCAGTTAGATATATGGCGGACGTGAGAGGAGGACTATATCTTCCAGAGATTGACATAAACGAGTTAATCTTGGGTTCAGTTCCTGGTACCGACTCACTGGATTCAGTTCCTTTTATATAGTTGTTAACTTATAGTTGTCTGGAAAACCTAAGTTTGTGTTTCGTTAGGTTTAAGGATAAACGTAGTATTTTCCCGCTTCTACTTGTTTAATTGAATTTGCTTCTATTCCAATTATATTGTTGAAGTACTAAATTTTTTTAATTTAGTCATGAGTTGCTCCTAGGAACTTTCTAGCATAGTGATTAATTAGAATTTTGTGTCATACATAGAAAGGAAAAGGCTTAGTTCCACTAAAGTCAGCTACGTGAATCTTTTGTTTCCACCAAAGAAAAAAGAAGAGGAATGTTTGTTTTCGTTGGAGGCATTGAATAAGAACATAATATATGAATTTTTCGTTTTCGGGGATTCTGAAGAAGGGATCCGACCACCGCCTGAATTCCAGTGAACAATAATATATGAATTTTGGCCGGCAAGAGTAGGTGAAAGTCCGAGCCAAATGCTGTTATCAAGAGAGTACTTTATGGGTCGACCCCTTTTTCAGTGTAATGATCTAGTGGTTTTTGCACACCAACGACATCCACTCTAAAAGTTGAATATATACATGCTTAATGTATTATATTATTGGTCTATGGATTGAACTATATAAATTACTTTTATGATATTTTTTCAAAATTCTTAAAATGAAATCAATGTAGACAATTCTTAAGATGAAATGAATGTAGACAAGGGTGTGAGAGGCGGATGAGTCATTTCTGAATTAAATGTGAACATAAAAAACGAAGAGGTGATAACCTAATATATTTTGTATTTGATAATAGTTTTATGTTCAAAAGTTTGTTTAAATGGCATAAAATAACTTATTTTTCATTGTATTTTAAAAAAATAAATAAAAAGTGCAAAAAAATATTATTCTCTCATTTCAAAGTATGAAAACAAAATATTTTTATATAAATCATAATAAATGACAAGATGTACTAATTAATGGAATGTTGAAGATAAAAATTCGACGGAAAAAATTTGATGAAATAATTGCTACAATAAGTAAATTATATTGAAAAACTTAATTGTGGTCTATCAAATAAAAACGGTGGTGACAACAAAACAACCCTCGCTTCTCCCATCCTACACCCAACCCTCGAGCTCGCAAATATATACGGTATGTGCCATGCACACTTTATTTTTAACTTTTTAAACTTTCATCAGCATTTTTGTTATTATCGTAAGCCATTCTTATATATGCGTTATGTGGAATAGACTATCTTTCAGCTTGACAAGAACGACGTCACAAGGAAGGCTATAGGGACGAGCTTGAGTTGAATTAATTTTTTTTTTATACTGGGTTGATATGTAAAAAGAAATAAAAAAAAAAAAATTTCAATGAAAAAAATTAATCTCAAATCTGCCAAACTACCTTGAAGGATGTTTTTGATTAATTCTTGTGCTCGAGCAGTGGCAGGGTTCGAGTCAGGTTCAGGAGTAGTTCCTTCTCTCGTGATACTTTTCTCTAATCTCGATTTCCTACATATGTTTTGTATTTATATATTTCATTATGTGTTAATATTTACAATGGAAGCAAAACAAAATACGAAATGTGTGCACCAAACAAACTAATTTTAGTCATCGTGTTTAGACGATCAAATTTGTATTTGACAAGAATTGTGAGAACTAACATGAACACGATATGATTGATTCCAAAATAATGTTGCTCAAACGCAGTGTTAAAAACTATACAAGAAATATATTGTTAAATAATTGATAAAAATTGTTGGTCTCATGAAATGTTAGGTTAAAGTTAATTATTTCATTTTATGAATATATGTTCCGCATTATTTTTCTTAATTTTCAATATATCAATATGTTGATCAACAATTCAATCTCACTCATTGATATTTCAAAGAACTTCATATCAATAATTGAAGTTCATTACCCAGTCAAGATTAACATCTTACGTATGACAATCTGGTAAAAATTAAATTTGCATGGTCAATGCTACAAATTGAATTTCACATGGTCTAGTTTAACCCACACGTGTACTTTCAACCTTATTGTCGAAGCCAAAAATAAAGTTGAATAAAGTTGGGACAATTTTATCAAAATAAAGTGTTCGTCTTTGTTTACCGATTGTGAAATATTAAATTTTATATCGAATTAATAGAATCTTTCTATATTCAACAGTTTAAGCTCTCAATTTATGACATACGAGTAAATATAAGCTCAAATTAATAATAATTCTATATATTTTTTAAAGATATCGTAAAAGCAAATTTACTCATTTGAGTGTATCTAACAACAGCTTCTTGATTAAGGTTCTTATTACAATTTTATCTTTTGGGATCAAAAGCAAAACAAACCGAGGTTGACGTTTCCTACTAGCTTTATGACTATATTTCTTTAGTGCTTTATTCCTTGCTTTATGATAAGCAGAGCTTTTGTGTTTGATTATAAAGTACATATTATATAATAACGCACATTGCCATCAACATAGATAACACCAGAAGAAAAGAACGTCTGAACTGCCGGAGGACTTGTGGAGAAGAATAATGGAGATCGGAGTTGAAAAGTCAGTTATGGATTTCGAAGATTTGTGTCGGCTTTCACTCACCTGTAAATGTCTTTATAAACTATCAGGTGAAGATTCTCTTTGGTCCTCACTGCTTTATCAAGATTTTTACTACAAAGAAGATGATACCATTGCTAGTAAAAAAGAGCTTTACAAGCTCATGTATTCAGTATTTAGAACCCTGTCGACCACCACCACCGCCGCCACTATCCCATTCGTGGAATTATTTTGAATCATCACCATAACCACCTCGGTATTTGTCGAATTTGGAACTCAGCCAATCATCACCATCACTACCACCATCACCACAATGGGCAGATTTAGTGTTGCCCCCGTACTAAATTTCAATTCCAAGACCTTCAACTAAGATTTTTCAATATTTTCGCACAAAATTTTCAAAAATTTTCTTATGGTTTTCAATTTTGCCCCCACAATTTAAATTTTATAAAATTTGCACCACGACCCTTTTGTCCGAACTCTGCCCCTGATCACCACCTTGACATTCGTGGGATTTAGAACCCTACAGACCACCACCACTACCAACCCATTCTTGGAATTTATTAGAACCTTGGCGATCACCATCACCACCCAATCCAATCCCCCCTAAATCCATCAGTGTCACCACCAACATCATCGTCGCCCTGAGATTATTTTCTTAAGTACTCTTGATTCTCCTTTTGAATTGGAGAAGCGAAAAAATATTCATATAATCAAATATCAAATCTATTATTTATTGAAAATAAATCTTAGTTCATTTTATTTTTTATTTTTTTGTATGGATCTCAAATTTATGAGTTGTTTGCTTATTAGTTCAGCAAGCGTAGCTTGGAGTGAGAGTGTAGCGGGAGCTGAAAATCAATTAGCTGACCAAAGGAAAATGGAAGTGAAGTTTGCGTTTTGCTTTTGTAGTATTTTGTTAATTATGATTGTTAGATGTTGTAAAATGCTTATTGATGCTTTGATTGCGGAAAATTTTTATTATCATTTCTTTGAATTTAAATATAGTGGATGATTCCTAGTTTTCCAATAACTTTATCTTTTAATGATGTTGTGAAAATTACTCTGTTAATACATGGAACGTGTCGAAGCTCGCTGCATGATTTTGAGATGGCGAAAAAAGCATTTCTTCCTATCTTGGAAGAACTTCGCCCAAGTTTTGAAGAATTTTGTGTTACCTTTGATCTATAGGTTTAGACTGAAAAAGTGCCAATTATTCTTCAAAAGAATGCGTAAAGACCTTCGTACGAACCCAAATTGGAAACCAAGATTAATAAAATTTAGACCAACTATCAAAAGTGTCGATTTGATCTCGTTTTCGAAACAATTTTAAAATAAGTTAAAACGTTGTAAAACACTTTGTTTTATGTCTCGAACTTTTAATGACGATTTGAAATCAAATCGTAGAAAAATTTAAAATCTTGTGTTGTTGATGCTAAGTATACTCAAGTCGAGACATAGTTAGAGCCTAAATAATTTTTTCTTCATTTTTTCTTCAGTTCAAGCTTATCTCAACCCATTATTGGGTCCTTTCTTCACTCTTTTTTATTGACAAACACATTGACAGTGATGCAATAATATATGTTAACTATCTATTTGAGTTATAATGTAAATGATCTACAACAAAAATCGTCGTCTACATGAGGAGAACGATTCATATATTGTTAGAAAGATTAATAGTTGCAATACAATAAAGTGCAGAATTAAAATTTATCGACTGATCGAGTCTCGTGACAATAGGATATCCTAAAGCGAAATTGTTCGTCGATAACTGCTGCG
>CAIGRN010046384.1:0-30945 GCA_903798345.1 Fraxinus anomala
CCATGACTGCAGTCTGTCTGGTCATATCCTGGGTGCTGCCTGCGATGACTGCATGCATTGCTGCCTATGTTGCAGTGACTGCAACCACATCCAAATTTCTCAGGCATCACCTGGACACGAACCTGACCATGGACACCAGATTTTTCCAATCGCAACCTGGACATCGTGCTGCGACCAGGTGGGACGTAAGTCACTCTCCCACCGAATCTGGCGACGCCCTCGTCACCGTGTAATGTTTAAGCTCAGGTTCAAACTGCCATAAATCCCCTACGCTTTCCAAAGTAGCTTCTGATTCGGGCTGCCTCTTCCATTTGACTAAGTATTGAGTACAAGGTGGGACACCCGTCCATCTCACCACTCTATCTGCCAAAATGGTTTCAACATCTTCTTCGAAAGATTTTGTGACAATGGGAGGCGCCCTCCGTGACTTGTTTCTCTCCAAATCCTCCGCATCCGGTTTATATGGCTTCAACATGCTCACATGAAAAACCGGGTGGATTTTCAAAGTGTTTTGGAGATCTAGCCGATAGGAAACTCTTCCTACTTTGGCTATAACGGGGAATTGACCTTCATACTTTCTAACCAAGCCCTTGTGAACCGTCCGGTATGCTTTGAATTGTCGGGGCCGTATTTTCACAAGTACTTGATCTCCAATGGTCTCCGTTTTACATCAGCCCATTTCTTCATACGATTACGAGCTTTCTCCAAGCATGATCTAGCTAAGTCCATATGATCTCCCCATGACTTAGCCATTTTTATTGCTCCAGGACTTCGTCCTAAATTACCGACCACCGACAAGGTGTCGGGTGTTGTAGGTTGTCGCCCTGTTGCAAGTTCAAAGGGACTGTGTCCCGTCGATTCACTTTTCTGGATCTCTTGCCCGGTTTGGATTAACAAGTCCACCTCCAAAATCAAATGGATCGGCAATCCTGGTTATGTCTCCCTCTGCCAAAATTGGTTCTCCTGAATAAGGATCTGTTCTCCAGGCTGCAACACATTATCGACATGATTTGTGAGGTGGATTGTAAAATACTGGATAGCACTGAAAGAATTACAAGAAGTTAAAAATCTTATTTACTGTAATGTCTAATTCTATCCACTAATTCGTTTCTGACATGCAATATGAGTATTAAATGAAATGGTTAGGAACACACGAATAGATGGAAAAGTTGTATGGCTTTGTTGAAGTCAGAATCTAAGTATTTATGTTTATCCCATGTATAAAGGTTTAAGTTTTTTGATAAGGTGATTCAACATGTTATCACAGTATAAAAGGTTTAGGGTTTAGTCTCATAGGCACTCGATTATGAAAATTGTGCATGAATCAAAAGGCTTGAAAGGATTGGTATGCTTTACCTGTGGTAACTAGTGCTGACTTTATAGCAGCTGGAGACCAGTCTGGATGTAAAGACTTCAGCAAAGCAACAATCCCTGAAACATGAGGAGCGGCCATGGACGTTCCAGTTGAAAACTTATACCCATTTTCTGCACCTGGCCCTGGAGTATATGCTGCCAATATATCAGCTCCTGGAGCCACTACGTCTGGCTGTCTCATGCAAAAACCAAATAAAGTATTCTGGTTAAGTCTCTGATGAAAAATTAATCTCATAACTGAAGCTTTTGGAAGAGATGATTCAACATAATAGGGATACCTTAAGGATTTCAGGGCTAAGAGAATTTGGACCTCGGGACGAGAAAGATGACACGTAGGTTGGTGCATGTTTGCCTATATATGTTTTTGATGGTGTAACCCGAACCTTTGGATCCCTACACGATTCACAGTACACATTTTTCATAGATCGGAAATGGAAATTAGAAAGGAAAAGTACGAATTTTATTGGTACCTGTTCGAGCGGATGTAGTCAAGTATTTGCGTTCCGACATTATAATTTACGAAAATGAATGGCATGCCTGCATATTCAAGTAGTTATCGAGTAGGATTGCTGGCAACGATCATTCTCAAGCCCCCAGCCTTGAGAACATTTGATAAAGTCGAGGATAGCTCCTGGCCATAAGTTAATGTGAAGCACAACACTACCGTATCGTTCGACGACAATGATTCACAACGACTACAAAAGAAATAGTCAAAAACATCATTAGTAGTAGTATTATTGTGAAGCATAAAACTTCCTGAATCCTATCGAACAAGGGCGCCTTTAAGATTCTTACTGTGGCAATTCAAATACTGCTCTCTCTTTGTAAATCAACCCAAAACAAACCCGGTGTTGTTTCCGAAGAACATTGCTTGACCCTTCAAGCAGTATTACAATTCACATAAGAAAGGCACAACAAGACATGTCCGAACAAAAGTATATTGAGTTAATTAAGTTAGTGGTCATTAAGCTTCATTTTGTTTAAAGGTTGCTCCTCGACCTAGTCTTTACGCTAGTTCTACTACGATATGAGCATGGTCCGGATAAAGCCGCTACCCTTAACTCCTTTGTAGGACTACTGGGTTCACTAATGGTGAAAAAAGTGTAGAGGTCTTATTGAATTGATACAGAAGTGAATTTACAGTGAGATAGTTGGATACGTGCTTCAAGACTATGCTACTAGATTTTCGGCTGGAAGAATCTACTGTGGCTGACCATTTTAGAACAAAATGAAGTTTACTGACCATCGATGGATTTATACCAAGAATAATAATTCAAGAGTAAAGAAAACCTTAAATAACTAACCATCAAGGTCCTGTTGTTTCCTAGTATGATAGGTGTGGGAAATGATCTGTCAATAGTACTAGCACCAACAGTTATAACCCAGGGTGCCACATTCAATACCGTTTGAGCAACTGGACCTGAATTTCCTGCTGAACAAACAACTGTTATTCCATTTGCAACAGCATGAAATGAGCCATGGTATATTAAGTCACGCTTGTCGATTTCTGGGTATAAAGGTGTATCCAAGCCTAGTGACAACGACAAAACGTCAACCCCGTCATGAATTGCTTCGTAGAATGCTTTAAGAATGTCAGCAGCCGTTGCTAATCCTTTCCAAGCAATTTTATATATGGCCAGACGAGCATGAGGCGTCCCCCCACGAGCAGTGCCATATGCAAGTCCTCCGACACTCACATTATGCACGAATGAGCCGCCTGCAGTACTGGCCGTGTGTGTGCCGTGTCCTTCATGATCTCTTGCTGATAAGTACTCATTCGATGAATTGAATGGTTCTCCAAGTGCTGCTTGAAGGCCATCAATGAAGAAACGAGCTCCAATTAATTTCCTATTGCAGTTCTTCGCTGGATCAAAGCGTTCACCCTTTTGACAAAAACCTTTCCACCTTGATGGAATCGGTCCTATACCTTCGTCGTTGAAAGGTTCCGATTCTGGCCATACTCCTGCGTGTTGTTCATGCATGTTACTGGGCAGTACTATAACGATAATATACAAGATTTTAACTTATTGTTATTCAGTACATGCAGAGTGAGAGAGAGGACCTGAATCCAAGACATCGATTATGACATCTTCCCCTAGTTTTGTTTCCTGTAGGAGATTCGACGGGGAGGAAGAGGAGAGGCCAAGGTAATCCCAACTCCTTGTTGTTTGTACCTTATAGAAACGATTCGGGGTAACTTGAACCACACCGGGTAATTCTAAAATGGAAGGAAAATTTAAACCATATTACAAGCGAGACAAGAACACATGACATTACAAATAAGTACTTATTCTAACATTCGAATCATTTAACAGCTTCCCTTTCAATATTAGTAAATATAATGAACAAGATTTTAACTTATATTTCTTCTACTGCTCTTCAATCTTTCCCACCCAACTCGCTTCTTACTTCTTAGAATATCCATCTTGTGCAATACATTAAATTCCTCCCAAGAAAAGAAGCCTAATATTTCTTCAATGTCTCAGATTCCCTTATAAACTAAATGAATAAACACAATAAGATCAATTGGGTCGAGCATCAGCGTTGGACAAAATGAGTTTACGAGTTCAATCTTTTGAGTCGTGAGTATAGCAGGAAGCTCGAGAAGTCAATCCTAGTCGAATTTCCTAGGTTTCTGTATTTGTGAAGTACCTGCAATACATTGTGCTTGAGACTCAGTTAACTTGGCTGCGAAACCTGAGAAGCCATGTCTGTAACTGTATATCATGGACTCGGCTGATGCTTCTCTTCTGCAATTTTTTGTAAAATTATTCAGTAAACAAAATCAAGAAACACTAAAATTCTGTGTTTATTCACCATTAAAATCCATGCTGTACCTTCCCAGCACTGAAGAGAGCAAATCATGATGGCTAGATGTAGTAAGCTCTACATCATCATGCTGCTTTTCTCCCATATAAACAATATGAGCCTACAACAATCAATAAAATATATATGCATGTTTATAGAGTTGAACGTACATATCATGAACGCAAGTCGAGATGTAATTGGACTACTGACCGTGGTTTCAAGATTCGCACGAGTTAGCAAAATATCTGCTATATGTGCAAATATGAGAGCAAAAAACATCAGATATATTGAAAGGAAAGACATGTTGACGTTGGTTATCCTACACAGAAGCCTCATTGTCTGTGTAAGTGAGTAGCTGATTCATA
Source organism: Fraxinus anomala (assembly GCA_903798345.1). Classification (NCBI taxonomy): domain Eukaryota; kingdom Viridiplantae; phylum Streptophyta; class Magnoliopsida; order Lamiales; family Oleaceae; genus Fraxinus; species Fraxinus anomala. The sequence goes on from CAIGRN010046384.1 coordinate 4,548, forward strand.
GATGTGTAGATAATATAGTGTTGTGGTCAACATTAAAGTAATAAAATTCCATGTCAGGACAGAAAACAATCAAAGATTGGAGTTTCAAATTTTCTTCTCTTCCTTAATTTCCCAGAAAGTCCCTCCCAACCCCCAAACCCCTTCTAGATAAGTACTGTGCTGACTACGACAGGGCTTCCCAGGAAAGTAAGAAAATTTATTTAGAAAAGAAATAATGACTGATAAACATGTCAAAAATAATAAAAATAATAATAATAATAATAATAATAATTAAAAATATGAGTACTAATAATTCAAATTCATTTAAAAAGAAGAAGAAGAGTACAACAAGTGATTTTCTCCATATTAATTTTGGTAAGATGGAGGCTACAAGGCCTAAAAGGCGAAGAAAATGAGAAAGTGAGCAAACACGACACTATAATAGATAAAATTCTAACATCTTTTTATTTTTTAATATTGTCCCATTGCTATTCAGTTGAGTTTACCAAGCAAGCTCAGGAAATTCACTTCTGACGGATGTAGGAATTCTTATTGCACACCATCAGTTCAAGTCAAGTTCCAAAGTAATATTTAGTGGTTACCTGGTGATTTGTAGAGAGTAACAGTGAAGGAAATCTTCTTAATCTTTGGAATGAAAATCAACTAATCATGTTTAACCACTACAGGAGGAGGCCTAATTATAGCTTTATATTCAGAATTAATGGATCCAACATCTGTGACAGTTCTGTTGAGAGTAGTTGGATTGTTCATATTTGGAATATTCAAAACCAGAACAAAAAAAAAAAAAAAACCGTTCTTGAGCAAGATTCAGCTTTGTGTACGGAGATTAAATGCAGTTTCTCATAATCCATGGAACAGAGATAATGTGTTTAATCTTCATTTCCTAAGTCATACACAAGGCCTCAGCCTCTAAAATCGAATAGATCAGCAATCCTTGTTATGTCTTCCTCAGCCAAAATTGGTTGTCCCAATAAGGATCGGTTCTCCAGGCTGCAAAACATAATTGACATGTTCAGTTGTCACTCAATTACGAAAAATTGAATGTGCGTTAGGCTTTTGATGAAATATATATATGGAGCTTGGATGGATTGTAATGCTACCTGTAGCAACGAGTGACAACCTTATAGCTGCCAGAGACCAATCTTAGTAAAGCAACATTTCCCGATGCACAAGAAGAAGCCATTGATGTTCCAGATGAGAACGTGTATCCATTTCTTGCGCTTGGAATTGGAGGATATGCTGCTAATATATCATCTCCTTGGGCTGCTATATCTGTCTCTCTCGTTCAAAAACCAAATACAATATTCTAGTCAGTCTTTGATGAAAGAATGAAGTGGACTTGCACGTTAGGGGTGTCCCAAAGACTATGTTAAATAAATAAACGTGTACGGTGTATCTCTCTAACAAGTTAAGCTCTAGGTTATTCAACAAAAATTATGTGACCACTAGTAGTAGGAGTACCTCACGGATTGCGGGGGAATAGAGATTTGGGCCCCATATGCAAGAAGCCCACACACAGGCAGTACGCACAATAAATTTAAGACTGATTGTGCTGCCCCTGACCTTGTTTTGCTTGCCAAGTTGTAGCTGAGGCTAGCCCCTGACCGTGTTATATATATATATATATATGGGTTGTTTGATGCACATTATGAAGAAGAAAATGCATTTTTTGATGTGATGTGATGGAAAATATGTGGTCAAAAAATAAGAAAATTTTTTAGATTTACGTGTAATATTATTTTATTGAAGAATGTGTCGTTGAAAATGAATTTTCAAGCAAGGGATATATATATATATATATATATATATGATAACATGCCCCGGGAAAAAATTAATTTGCAGAATTTTAACCAAAATAATCCATTAGTAATGAAAGGGATTTTACATAACTTGATTTAATTGTTTGGAAAAGAGAAACCTGTGATTAGTTTGGACCTACCTCGAACTCTTTTCTGCTTCTTTTTTTAACTAAAAATTGTAGATATAATGAAATATATTTTTATAATGTATTCCAAGAACCTAAGGGGCCGTTCTCTTTGTTTCAGTTTTGTGTTTTGAGTTTTGAATTCATTTTGAGTTTTGTATTTTGGAGGTGTATTTTGAGATTGTTAAAAATGTGTTCTTTTTTATATTTTCAAAAATTGTTTTCGAAAATAAAAACCCTTATTTCCCTTATTTTCAGGTTTGTTTCTTTTGTTTTCAAGTTTTTCGTGGGATTGGCTTGAAAACGTCCAAACCGATGATTTTATCGTTTGGTATTTGGTGTACAAATTTTTTTTCGTTTTCAAAAACGCGTTTTCGAAAATAGGTAAGAGAACGCGTTTTCACTGTTTTGAAAAATCGAAAACAGAAAACGATCCAAAAAGGCCAAAGAGAACGGCCCCTAAACTTTTGCCTAATGCAGGAGCAGCAGATCTTAGTGAAAATCCACAGCCATTCTAGAAAGTTGCCAAGCCAATATTTTTTATAACACTGCATTTTACTTTCTGGAAAATTAGCAATGAATCAGGCAGACACAGAGACCATCATGGAAGAACATGATTTCAAACATCAGGGCACTTATCAGCTTCAATTTTTGTGTAAAACTTGAATCTGGGAAAATAAACGTCTTTCTGAAATGACAATATATGACAAAAGATAGCTTCAAGAAACGGGAAATTTTAAACATTTTTGGTAGGTGGACGCAAGTGACTGGCCTCGTGCAGGGCCTTCCCAACTAATGGCCCCCCGATATCAACCCCGCGCATGCACCATCTATTAGCTCAATCAGCAGCTTCTGGATCAACTTGCCCTCTACAGACAACAGCAAAAACCACAAAGTAAGCCTTATTCCAATAAATTTGGATTTGGTTACATAAATTTTTTTTATTCACTCCCAGTTCATATTTGTCCCCCACTGGAAAAACTGTTTTACCATATCCCTTTTCTGCGGTTGTCCAATTACTGCCATTATGCCAAACTACACGTGTTATGAGTGCCACGTCTAAAACAGAGTAGGCACATTAGCCCTCTTGTCGGTTGGAACTTGGCATCGTACATCAGGGAAGGGTACAGAGGGAGGGAGAAAGGGCAGAGCACAGGCAGCATGTATTATTCAAGTCACTCTTGCAGTCTTACCATCCAATGTAGAAAGACGGATAAATGATCAAATTGCCAATCTTCCTTTCGGAAGAGTTATAAAATATCATGATGGATTAAAAAATATGAGCTGATAAAATAAATTGCTTCTGCACAAAATCATTCTTAAACAGGTTATAGATTCAGAAAATTTAACAGGATCCAACACTATAGCATCTAAAAAACTGTTTATAGACAAATTGTTCAAAGCCACTGTCATCGTCTTTGCTGTATTGCCACTCAATTGATCTAAAGTACAAGAAAATCTCAAGAACTACTAACAGCAATGGATTGGATTAATACCACCATGCAAAAATTATACCTGGATTTGAATCCTCTATGCTCTCACTCTACACAAGGTATCACTTTTCTGACTACCTGCTCTTGAATTTACTAGGCACAGTTATAATTTTCACTATCTCTGTCTTCCCGTTCTTCAATCCCATGAAACTGCATAGAGTGTCCATCAGCAATAATTTTACAGTTCACATAGAAAAAATAATTGTCAAGATTCTCCACTTCGGACATGGAAAGTAAACCATAATATTTGTGCATCCATTTTAGCAATGAATGCCTCCAAGAAAATATTTACTTATCCAAAATAATAACATAGTCCTCTCTTTTTCATTCAACTTCACTCTCGACTGTCAATCACGTTCACGGGATGCTTCTTTTTGCTTTTCATCGAGAATCTTGCTGCAGATACACTCAGTAGCTTGTTAATGGACATTCCTTCACCTAAAATCTTCTTCTTTTCTTCATACCTATGTTTAATCCTTCCATCAAGCTTGTAACCAAGAAATGCAGGAAAAGACAACAGCTCTCCAACTTCACGACCCATTTCCTCAATCAAGTAATCCATCTTCTCCTCCAAAGAATCGTGGTTGTACTGCAAAACTTGAGGGTGCTTCTTGCTCATCTCTAAAATGTCCTGACAAGTCAATCCGTAGTTCAAGAATACCCCAATATTCTCCTGTAAATTCTTGCAGCTGGTACGTGTAACAGCTCCCATTGCCATAGCCAGTTCCCTTGTCCTATTCTCATAGCCAATCTTCACCAAGAAAACCAGCTTACATGCTAAATTCTCCTCAAATGACAGACTTAAGAACAAGGGTGCCTTGATCAAAAACTTAAATATGTCCTGTGAATTCAACCCACACTGCATAAGAAAGTCGATTCTGGGATGCAATTTCCTCTTCCTGCTCGCACTAAACAAGTTTGGGTAAACAAGAATTATCCTAAATATCTCTTGATAGCTTAAACCAGCATAAGAATTCAAGAACTCGACATGGTCTTTTAAATGGTCAACACTATAGGCTAATACGAATGGAAGTTTGTGCAATACGGTTGCAGTGGCTTTCTCATCTCCCCCACTTAACTCCAAGAGAAACTCGATTCTTGGAGCCAATTGTGCCTCCAGATCATAATTCAAAATTGCAGGCCGGCGAAGAATCAAACTAACGCCACCAAAACGATTCAGGAAATGAAGCATTTTCTCCACTTCTTCGAAAGATTTAAGGCACAAGGCCTTAGTTAAATTAACAGTGTTAAGCACATGAACAAGCTTCTCTTGGGGAATACCGTATTGAACTAGCAACTTCACTTTTCTCTCAAATCCCACAAGAAATCTGGGGTCTGTTGCATTAAGAAGCCGCTCGAGCTGCACAGGCTCTACTTTTCCATTCAAATCTAAATCATCATCATTAACAAGAAAATATAACAATGCCTCGATTTCTTTAGCTGTCAATACATCAGGACGCTTCGCAATTAATCGAGAAAGAGAAAGAGCACTGACTCCAATGGATTGTAAGGAATGAATTCTACTACGAATGGATTCAAAAGGCATGAACCTGATAGCAGAGTGGGTATCCAGTAATGCTTCAGTGTCTCTCTCATTGAACCCAATTTCTTGAAATAGTGAAAACAGCATTGCACCTTAAGAAAACAAAACCCGAAAAATAAATTAGATCAATCAGACAAGAACCGAATACATTTTGTTAATGGTATAATTCCACGTCTCTTAAACGAGAAATCTGGGCTACTCTTTAACAAGTTTGGCATTATAAATAGAACAGTTGAAACTCAAGATTAATGTTCTCAAATCTGAACATTTTATGCTAAATTTCACGTCGATAATAATAATCAAAGTGGCTTGGCACAGTTAAGGCCAAGTCCAAAGCTCAATACATAGCCTCAATCTGTTTGAAAATATGACACTGAGAGTGTGGAAGAAGCAATCTAAGAAACTTGTACTTACTCGAGTGAGTGAAAATAGTGGAGTGGTTTCCATTGATAGTGACAGAGCTGCAGTGGCATTGAATATGAACGCGAAGAGTTAGTGGCGTTCTTTGATTGTTTGTTGGAGTGGCGAATTTACGGCGGAAAGTGAAACTTTTAAGAGGGGTAGGGGCAAAATAGCTCGCCGGAAAATGGACCTGTAACGTCCGAGAATCCCCGGCGAGAGGTAGCCGGCTTGCGGTCATGTTAAGGAGCGTATCCTTTACAGTGGTCGTTCTTGGATTGGATAACTCAACCCACTGAGTGACACAGTGGTCATTTTCAGAATTTTGGATAATAATTTCTTTTCAAAATTTGATTTCTTAATATTATGATTTTTTAATTCACTATTTTCCTTCCAAAATTAAAAAGAACTTCCTTAAAATTTCAGATGAAAAAATTACGTCTTTTGCAAATTGTTTTTAGGGTTATGTCATCTATACATCAAATTTGTTGTGGTGCAGAGTATATATTGTATTTGGATTAAACAAGATTACAAGAAATTAAAGAAAGTAAATATGTAATAAAGTTCGTCATTTGTCTTATTAAATTATACGAACAAATGTTCGAGACACAAGTTTTCGAGATTTGTAAAAGGAGAAATGGTTGCACTCATGAACGGATCCAAGACCGAATTACAAGTCGGGCGAATACGGAAAAAAAAAATTACACATAAATTATTTTTCTTACATAATTTTTTTTTCTACCAAAAAAAAAAAAACAAACAAACAATGGGATGGACCGGGATACAGCCCGGTCCAGTCTCATCCACCCTAGTTGTACCCTAATATACCTAGGTATATTTTTAAGTGTAAATGTTTGTTCAAGAGATGTTATTTGAAAAATAATAATAATAATAATAATTAGATATGAGTTTAAAATATAGATAAAGACTAAAATTTTAAATATAAAATTATTTTATTGAAAGAATGCATGATTGAAAATGAGTATAAGAACAAATAATTTTCAAGTGAACTATGTCAAGCAAATGCTTAATTGAAGTACATAAGATAGCAGTGTAGTTGTAAGTTTTTGCTATTGAAATTTGACTTAAGATGGATGGATAACAAAAAATTTGAATGTGAACAATTGAATGATGCGACGTAAATTAATGCAATTCTTGTAGTGACATGTTTCGCTAAATAAGTGTTTTAAAACAAATATTTTTTTATTAGTGAGGACGAATTAAAAGTAAATTATATCATAAATATTATTTATTGTTGGATTTGTTACCCAAATTCATCTATGGTTTGGTGTATTGGGCCTCCAAGGTGTCAAAATAGGGTTCAAAGATGAAAAAATGTGTTACGGCGCTAGTTTATTGCTAGCTAGACACTCGAGCGACGTAACAAAATTTTCAGCAAAGACCTGCCGCTCACTTAGCGCTTAAGCGCCGCGGTTATTCGAGATTTTCTTTGTTTTTTTATTTCATATTTATTTGACTTAGTTTCCATCTTTAGGGTTATTATTAGAGTTTGACATATACATCTATAGATAGTAGACTCTTCTTTACAAATTAATTCATTACTGAAAATTAAAATTGTATAGGAACACAATATTGTTGTAAATTTTTTCTCCGTTACAGTTGAATAAAATCTCCAATTTCTCTACCAAATTAAATTTGTATTTCTTATGTTCTTGTTGTTGCGATCAATATTTCATATTGTGTCATATAACTCGTCTCATTTCTAACAAGTAGTATCAGAGCTTTGGTTTGATTTGTTCGAGATTTTTTTGTTCTTGATGGCAACCACGAAATATGAAATTTTGCTTTTGGATCACAGCACTAGATTCTTGTTGCGGCAGGTGGAGATGCGAACAATACTTGCTCAGATAGATTTAGATGATACGTTGTTGGGATTTGACAAGATGTCCACAACTTGGACAATCGAGGAGAAACAACAGAAATATCGAAAAGAACTTTCACAAATTCATCTTCATCTTTCGAATAATATTTTTCAGATCGTTTTGAAGGAGAAAACAGCAACTACGTTGTAGTTGAAGTTGGAGCAATTGTGCATGATTAAGAGTTTAACTAGAAAATTACATCTGAAGTAGTGCTTGTATTCTCATCGCGTGACAGAATGTTGATTTTTGGAAGATCACCTGATTATTTTTAAAGAAATCATCGCTGATTTGGATACTTTAGAAGTAAAGTATGATGAAGAAGATTTGGCCTTACGCATTTTGTGTTCGTTGCCCGCTTTGTTTACATCGTTTAGAGACATGATTTTGTATAGTCGTGGCACTCTCACCATTAAAAATGTACATGATGCTTTGTTTTCAAATGAAAATATGAAGTATCTTGTTGGATATCAAGCTACACATGGAGAAGGTCTTATTGTTCATGCTAGCCATGAAAGGGGTATGTCGAAATCTAATTTCAGTAATCAATTTTTTTTTATTACAAGAAGAAATGATACATCAAAAGAGATTGCAACAAGCTGTAAAATAAAGATAAGTTGGGTGCAAATTAGAAGGGAAGGCAATCAGATACTTCAAATGAAGCCAATGTTGCATAAGACTATTTGAGCTATGGGAATCTTTTGGCTATTTCTTACACCGAATCTAAACCTAACGAGGATTGGATTCTGGATTCAGCTTGTGCTTTTCATATGTGTCTCAATCGAAATTTGTTTGCAACATATGAAATAGTTTCAAAATGTGTCATGGTCAAGGGAAACAATGCACCTTATCAAATAGCTGGTATTTGTAGAGTCAAACTTAAGTTGTTAGATGAGACCTTTAGAACAGTTGATTACGTTCAACATGTTCCAAATTTGAAAAAAAATCTTATCTCACTGGCTATTCTTATTCAAAAGGGTACGAGTTTTTGTGGTAGAGGTAGGGTTTTGAAGGTTTGCAAAGATGTCCGAGTTGTTTTGGAGGAACAAAAAAATGTCTCAATTATACATTTTGTAAAGTTGTGCAGAATCGTTGAAGAACAATTAATAAAAGTTTAATACTGTGGTGAATATTCAATTTGGAACAATATCATTAGGATTTGGTTTGGGTTCGTGTTGATGAATACAACCCAGTCAAGTTTATAGGATATGTGTAATGTCACTTGCCACCATCGCTTACGATATCATCATATTCAATTGCTAGAGATAGACACATTGGAGAAAGGTATGGGAAAACTAATTTTGTTGTGCATGTTTTAAGTGTATCTGAAAATGTTCAGTCTAACAAGCGATCTTCTACAAAAATATTTAGTATTGATTTTGTTTCAGGGTATGTTTAGGCTATTTGGTAAATTTTAAATCACTAGTGATTTTTTGGAATCCGAGGTAATTTTGTGGAAGCGCTGATTCATTTATCCTAATTGGATATTGTGGAAGAAGTGGATAATTTTTTCGGTTTGTTGGAGAAGTTAGTTGGTTCTTATTGAAAAGTTCAATTCATTCCTTGCAGTCAAGTTTTTTCTAGGTAAAAAAATTTTGAGTTTTGTTCATTGCAATAAAAATTTTCTCAAGGTGGAGATTGTTAGGTTTGTAACCCAAATTCATCTAGGTTTTACGTGGTTTGGTGTATTGAGTTTTGAAGACATAAAATAGGGTCCAAGGAGAAAAATGGTGTTACGGCGCTTACTAGGCACTCGAGTGGCGGAATAGAGTTTTCAGTACAGACCGTCGCCCCCTGACGCTCGCATAGAGCGAGTTGGCACTCGAGCGTTGTGACTGTTCGTGATTTTCTTTGTTTTGTTATTCCACGCGTTTTTTGATCTAATTTCTATCTTCAGGACTATTATTAGTGTTTGACATGTATCCTTATACAATATGGTGATGTTGCTCTTGAAAAGAGGGGACTTTAATTTTAAAAAATACTGTATTATTGTTTACGAAAAAACATAAATTTGTGTTTATCATTATTCTTGAAGAATACTATATCGATAGTCTTGAAAATCTGTTTATACCAATGATATTGTTTAATTCTTGTGGAATGAGTGCAATTTTATGCAGAATATTTTTTTTTAAAAAAAATTACTCGTTGAAGAAATATTGCTTTAATCCTTTGGAGAAGTATTACGAAATTCAATATTGATATCGTGTTGATTTTTCTCAAAAAAATCATAAATTTATAAGTTGTTGACAAACACGAAGTACAGAAATATTTAAGGGTGCGTTTAATTGCGAATATGAAATTTGCATAAAAAAAAATTTAGGGAATTAACTTATTTGTATGGAAATTATTAATTAAATGTGTTTGATTGATTTAGTTTTCAATCTAGAAAATATTATAATTGTCCATTTTTTATTGGTGAATAGATGAGAGAGAGAAGAGAGAGAGAAATTAAGATAATTATCTAAAAAATAAAAACGACTTCTCCCTAAAGAAAATATTTTCCGTAAAAAGATTGTCAATCAAATAATACAAAAGTAGGAAATTATGTGAAAAAAATATTTATCACGTAAAATATTGACAATCAAACGCACCTTAAAAAATATCGTATTGATCCTATAGAAACACTAGTCTAGATTTATCGATATTTTTAATTAATATTTTATTGTGCTAGCACAAATCTCAAAAAAATATGTGATCTAATCTCATGCAAATTGAGATCTATATTTTTATTTTATGAACAATTTGCTCATCCTTGAAAGAAAACATACCAAACGTCTTGTTGGCATTAATATATTATTATTTGACTCTTCAATCGATTCTTATACCATTATCACCCGAATAATAGATAGAAATTTGATAAAAGAGTATTTGCCATATGAGTAATTATTTGTAAAGATGTCATTCTCAATTCTCGTGAACAATTCAAGTTTTGGCATTTACCTCCTTTGTCTATTTAGCCAAGGCTTTCCCTTTTTACCATGTGATTTCTATTATTTTAAGAATAAATTTTGTGAGAAGTGATTTTTTGAAAAACATATGATTAAAAGTAAGAAAAAATAATGAATTAATGCATAAATTTATTTATTTAGAAAATGTATGGTTGAAAATAAATTTGAAGAAATTTTTTTTAAAACTTATTTTTTTTAGAAAATGTATGATTGAAAATAAATTTGAAGAACATTTTAACAAAAAAAAAAAAAAATTTGTAAAAACAAGGGCTTAGTGCCTTGAAAATAAAGTATTATGTATTTAAAGAATGGATATTTCTTTTATCCTTGTTTAAATCTTTGATAACATGGTTATATTTTTTAAATATATAATTATTATATGCAATTATTTTAAGCACGCTTACCTTATTACTATTTCGTGACACTAAAATCTTTGAGGTGAAAGGAAGATATCTTTTGTAAAGATTAAAAAATAAATTAAAAATATTTTTTGTGCAATAATTTATTGTTAAATTAAAAATAACACTCTGTTAGTGTTACAATAAAGTTTAGGTAACAAAATTTATAATTATATGAATTATGATGTGTACATCTAATACCCCCCTCACATGGGAGGTCGACAATTATTTTATTAAGCTCGAGCCCGACCTCATGTGAGGGAGTGTCACTCTGAATATCATCCCTAGATATACACAAAATTATTCTAATAATATTTTGTTCTCATCTAAATTAAAAAGATGAGTACCATTTTGGGATTTTCAATAAAAATGTGTTTAAAGAGTTACCCGTTTTATCTTTTGTTTGTATTATGTATATATTTTTACAAAATAAATACTATTAAACAAGAAGTTCAAATGTGACGAAGATTTTTGTTGCTTGGAATTTCTTGTTCCCATACCAACAATGATGTGAATAATTACTGAAAATATATTGATGAACTAAAAGATTCTTCAAGAAAATGAATTTTGGTGTGTTGCTTGTTCCTAAAGTATATTGGTCTAAAGACATTCATTATCTAAAGTTGGTATTGAATTCCTTCGTATCTCAAAATTATAAAGGGAAAATTGTAGCAATGGTCCCTGATCTTTCATTTTTTTCAAATTTTATCCTAACATTCACTTTGCACTACCTACAATTCCAAACTTTTCAAAAATATGCAATTGAAGTCGAAATGTTAATTGATTAAAAAAATTGATTTTAACCAAATTTGTTAAGAGCAAAATGATACTTTGTATTTTTTACATTAAATAAGTTAAAGAATTAAAATATTAAAAGTCCAAAAAATAAATGAAGTGCTTGTTTGTCTCCCATTTTAGGAAAAGAAATTGAATTTTGAATAGTATTTTTTGGTGAATGTGTGGATGAAAAGTAAAGTAATTTTATTGATTTGTGTGTAAAATATTTTATTGAGTGAATATGTGGTGGAAATTGTTTACTGTAACAAATAATGTTTGATAAAATAGATGACAAACGAGGGCTAAATCCAATCTCTTCACCAATCCCCACCACACCACCCAACCCCCACCGCAACCCAACTCAAACTTCATCTTCTTCCCATAACCATCGACAGCACCACCGCCTCCTCCGCCACGCCGAAAACTAATTAGTTATCGCCCAAAACCACCACCATTCCGTTGCCTTCAGAAATCGCCCAATTCCACCACCTTTTCCCTGCCTTTCAGCCACCGCTCAAATCCAAATCCAAATCAAGTCTCCTCTAGATTACTCTCCACCACCATTCCACGCCTGAGAAATTGCCTGATTTAAAGCTCATTTTTTACTGTAATGGCCATTGATTTGAGGTTTGTCGATTTTGAAATCAGCAATAGAACGGTGGTTTTTGAGGAGTTTCGAAATTGCAGAGGCTGTTGGCTGTGGTGGGTTTTCTTTGCAGATGCTGTTGGCGGCTTGAGATGGTGGTAGTGGTATCGATGTAGGTGCGGCATGTGTGGGTAACAGTGGTGGCCATCGTTTGACGATGTGTGAGTAGTGGGTGATGGTGAAAGGAGTTGTGGTAGCGGTGGTGGCAGTGTGGGTTGAAGGTGGCGGTGGGGGCTTGTTCTGGTAGGACTTGCCAGAGAAGAATGAGAGAGCCTATTTTGATTGGGATGGTGGGGTGGGGAGTGGAAGATGAGGTGTTTTTGGGGGTTTTTTTCTGATTTTGTTTGATTTTTTATAATGTTAGTTACTATGTTGTCCTGAACACATTTGGTCAAAATCAATTTTTTTTTGTCAAGTCAAATAGATGGTTTCATTTGGACCTCATGTGCATATTTTTCAAAGATTTGAGATTGTGAATGGCACAAAAAATTTGAGATTGTGAATTGACAAAATGAAAATTATGGTAAAATTTGCAAAAAAAAAAAGTGAAAGATTAGATATCGTTACTGCAATTTTCCAATTATAAAAGGTGAGATATATAGGGTCATTCACCCTCCACTTGGCCGATTAGATATTTTATTATTTTCAAAAGATACATCTACTAAATGGTCATAAGTGAGTTCATAATACATTTGTAACTTGAAGTTTGTAAAAAAAAAATTACTGAACTCGTGAGAACAAAGTTTCATATTTATTTTTGGAGACATGTTATTTATATGCATTACGACTCGTACGAATTAAGCCAACATTTTATTTGAAGTTTCCCATCAAAAATGATTTTCTTTTCAACGAATGCAGAAATATGAAGAGGTGTTAAGGGGCGCTTGCCAAGCAACATTTTTTTCTGTACGAGCCGCTCATCGACTTGCAATCGGTAAACAAAATTGCACTAGAAGATTAAAATCTTCTTCAAATTTAAGCAAGTTCAAGCCTAATCCAATAGATCAAAAGTCTTCTTTAAATCAAATTAAAATCAATTAAAGTCCTGAAACTAAAATCCAAATCCTGAAGTCCAAGTCAAGTTCAAACTCAAGTTTCAAGCAAGACTAGTTTTCAACAAATCAAATTTCAACAAGCTTTGAAATTCACGGTTCAAGTTAGGTGGCCCCTCGTTCTTAAACACTCAAATCCTTGATCAGAGAATCATGCAGTTTCATAATTACAAGAAGACCAACCTTCACTTTGTTGTATAAAAATCAATTTATAACAATTTCTATATTTTTATACATGAAACTTGTTGTACAAATTCTTGGCACACTCAATGGGACCTTTTTGTCATCTTATCTTTTGATCTCACATAATCTTTAAATTTCAAATCACTACATCAATCATAGCAAGAGAAACGGCAAAGGAAATTGTAACCCGTATTAAGAAGATGCCCATTCAACTATTCCATGCAACCATAGCCAAACCCCTGCTTGGGAGAGCTTTTGGATTGAATTTTAATTGCTTTTTTTTACTGTTGGAACAATAGATAGTCGAATTTTTTGACTTCTTCCTCACATTAGTGGGACCCAGACTGCTCAAATAATCAATTTTTTTGCACGAAACATCGGCTCCAGGCAGGGGCAAAGATCGGAAAAACTCAACCGGTCACACCTTCGAGGAAATTCTCTAACAAAGGCAAGATTGAAATCACTTTCAAGAAGTCACTCCTATTAAATAGAAAAGACCAAGAGTTTGAAGAAAAGCTCTCATTTTTGTTCCATATCTAATGGCAAATTTATATCTAAGTCTTCTCATGCTTCACCTCCTCGAAGGTGGGGAGACTATTATTCCTCTGAAGAATCCTTTGAGTCGATGATGGTCATGGAAGCGACGTTTAACTTTGATGATCGAATTCAACAATTGACTTTAGCTACTAAAAAGTTGACAAAATTACTAAACGAGTAAGATACACAAATTGACGCACTCATGCATAGATTGAGGTTGCAAAATTCGTTGATAGAAGACAATCCAAAAAATGCATCGTCTTCCAAAACTAAAGACTTGAAAGTCCTGAAACGTCAGAAAATTCACGTGTTTTAATCCTTGAGAACAACTTGATTAACGTGATGTCATAAAAAAAATTTGTTTGTTGTCATGTATATATTTAAAAGTGTCTCGTAGAGATCAATGTACATTTTTTTTGATAAAGTAACAATTAGTGTAACCATAAAAATCTTTTAATTCTTGAGAACGATTTGAACAATGTGAAGTCATGCGTAACACTATTTATTGACAACAAGTACTTCTAGTAAACTTTTGAAAATAATATTTTTAATAAAGTAACAATTAGTGTAACCACTAAAACACGACACTTCGATAAACACAACGTAACAATATGCTGAAATTTAACTAGGAACATCGGATAAGGATGAAGAAATACAATTATCCTAATTTTATGAACGTGGTAAACAGGACAACCGCAAATAGAGCGGCCGTTCATTCCTATCCCAAATCGAAAGCAACCGCTGACCTAAGAATACCCGCCCCCACTCTTAACAATCTACGGTGGCTATTTGCTTCAAGAAATTTTGAAAGCTGTAGTTTCCATTTCAACCTCTTAGAATTGAACAGCACACCACTCACTGTACACTAAACAGCTGGCAACTGGGTAACCTTTTGCTAAACAAGTATTGGTGGTGTAATTATCCCTTTTGTATTGTGTTCTTCCAATTTTTAGTTGTTGGTGGAAATGGGCAAAAACCAATTCTAGAATTCCCATTTGCACCATTAATGTCCCTTTCAATCTTATCAGAAAAAATATATATATTTTACTTTTTTTTCTCTCTTTTTCTTCAACCACCCGCTAGTTTTAGCGAGGTTTCGATTTCATCTTGATAAAAAATTTTGGTTCCGTTTATCATCAAAGTTTCTTCTTTTTTTCTTGTAAATTTATAGTTATGACATTGGTTGAGGCGTTCTTGGATATTTTAGAAAGGCCCACAATGGGGGCAATGATAATAGGGATGATACAGATTTTGGGTCCTGTTGGGATTGCTTTTCTTCTGGGTATAATGGTAGGATGGGCGTGGAAACCAGGATGGGCTAGTTTGGGGAAACGTAAATTTGATTTTTCAGCACCTTCTTCTCCCTTTGCCTCGATCCCTTCCCCTGTTCAGGGTTTTGGTTCAACCCAAATTTTGGATTCTTTGGTATTGGATAATAGATTAGAGAACGACCGTGTTGAATTGCTCGGTGCAGATAACCTTGTTTCGAGGTGAATTTTGTGTTTGGAGTTCTAGAATTTGTTAAAACTTTGATGATACATCAACTGTTTGTATTCTTGTTTTCATTTCAAATGATATGGAGTTTAGACATGGAAGCCTAGGTGTTGTATTTTCGAATATGCTCCATATGAATGTATTGAACCTTCCATTTTCTACCAAATTAAGTGCTTTTGATGATATCATATGTAGGTTTGTTTGGTCAAGTTCAAAAAACTTTGTGGCCTTGTTCTTAACTCAGGAGCTCACTAAGCCTATGGTGGCACCTTAAAGATGGATCTGATGTGTCTTTTGTATAGTTTGTATACCTATCTCTAAATAAAGGGCTTTAGTATTCTTCCCTGACCCTGCAATCAAACTCAAGGAAAGATAACTTTTGACAACCTTACCAATCGAAAGGAACCTTGGCTAATTGATGTTGTATTGCTTGGAAACAGTTGGATATTATGTTTCTTTAAGGTTTTCATGCTGTATGTTTGAATACAAGTATACAATAATGATTTAAGCTATCTGTTTCCACGAATGGAGAATATGTTCTTTTGTAGTTGGATTGAATGTGAAACCTTTGAAGTTATGTTAATGGTATACTTACTGCAATCTTGAGATCAATGAATTTCTCGCAAATTTATGTTGTCCCGAGTAAAGAACACTTGTAAGTAACTCTACGCAATCCGGCTCAATGAATGTTACTTCATATGTTACTGGAAAAGTGATTTATAACTTGCCATGTCAGACATGTTAGATTTTTCTCCTTTCTTCTATGCTGACTAACTAGAACTTACTCGTAACATGTATATTGCTTTCATAGTTCTTCAGAGGTTAGAAAAGAAGAGAACTTGGTTGTTATGAATGAGGATCTGGTACATTTATGTTGTCTTGTTGAGAGGAAAGACGGAGGTCCCCCTTGGAAGCATATGATGGATCGTTCAACCCACAATATGAGTTACCAAGCATGGCAGAGAGATCCTGAGGTACTGAATGTGTTGTTTATCAACTTATTCTCTCTTCTGTTTATAGGATGCATATCTTTGTTTTTTCCTTAATTGTGCAATTTTTTTAATTAATTTGTATTTTTATGCTTCTTGTCAGAATGGTCCTCCGCAGTATTGTACCAGAACTGTGTATGAGGATGCATCACCTGAACTGCTGAGGGACTTCTTTTGGGATGATGAGGTTCGGATGAAGTGGGATGATATGCTTATCCATGCGTCAATTATAGAAGAATGCCCCACCACTGGAACGATGATTGTTCATTGGACGCGGAAGGTTAGGACTTGAACCAATCCTAATATGGCTCATATATGCATGATTAAAAAAAAACCACTTGAAACCCTGCTTAAAGCCTGCCTCAGAGTTTGAGGCACAAAAAAATGCCTCAAAACGTTTTGAGAATATCCCGTGGCCTACTAAAACAGCGAAAAATTGTGTTTCTCTCATCCAACTTTGGGAATAATCCACTACCCCCTACGAACTAAAATAACAATTTCTTTATACATTTTTTCTTTTGTTTGTTTGCACACTTTAAATTGTTCTATTATGAAAATTTTGAAGATTGTTTATATTGTATTATGAGGTTATTTGCATTTTAATAGTTTCTTGACATTTTTTTGGTTTGTTGTGAGGCTTATGCCTCAAAACACCTCGCCTCATGTAGGAAAAACACCTCAGTTCCCAATTACACATTTTTAAATATTGCATATATGTTATTTTGCTTAAGGAGATTTGTTCTAACTTCCAAGGCTGAAGCTCGGTTCTGTTGTGCAGTTCCCTTTTTTCTGCAGCAACAGAGAATACATAATAGGCCGTCGAATATGGGAGTCTGGAAGAACGTATTATTGTGTGACAAAGGTATGAAATTATTTGCAATAATTGAGGCAAACCAAAAGAATACATTTATCTGGTTCATTTGTACTTGTTGGCCCTTTTCTCCCTGGTGACTTGGAAGAGAAAAAGAACTAATGAAGAAAATAAATCTCTCTGTTAGTAATGCCTTCCTCCGTAGCTTAAAATTCTGCATATGGTGAATTTAGGTTTCTATTATCAGTCTGACACCTTTTATGTCTGGGCTAGGGTGTTCCCTGCCCTTCTGTTCCAAGGAAAGACAAACCAAAACGTGTTGATCTGTACTACTCGAGTTGGTACATTCAAGCAGGTAATAAAATTTATATCTTTGTGGGACATTTAAATTTCAAGTTTTTCCAAATGAATGTCTATAGGGGACAGACAAACTGGTGGAATTTGTGTTCTTAGAATTGGATAAGCAAAATTGTTTTGTCCATGTATACACTACTACTTTTTAGAAGTTCAGTTTTTTTCTGATATTGTAAGCATAGCTCGAGTATTTTCAATCTTGACATCCTTCTTGCCTATGGAACAGTGGAATCAAGGAAAAGAGACGGTGAACTGTCTGCGTGTGAGGTGATACTCTTCCATCATGAAGATATGGGCATCCCTTGGGAAATTGCAAGATTTGGGGTACGACAGGGCATGTGGGGAACCGTTAGGAATATTGATCGTGGTTTTCGGGCTTACCAGAAGGCAAGGGCTTCAGGAGCGCCCGTATCTCATCCTGCATTTATGGCTCAAATCAACACAAAAATTGATCCTGACTACCTGAAGATTTTGGAAGGTGAGGAAGAATCATCGGAGACACAAATACTAGATTCACCTGGGAAACCAAAGGGTGGTATAAACATACCGAAGCTTCTGATAATTGGTGGTGCAATTGTAATTGGTTGTAGTCTCGACCGAGGACTCTTGACCAAGCCCCTTATATTTGGTTTGGCAAGAACGTTCGGGAACATAGGAAAAAGAGCTTGTCCAAGGGCTAACTGAGGATATATTTGTAAACCTAGTTAGTAAGATCGTTGTCTCACTATTAAAAAATCTTCGTAGCATCTAGGTCTTCTTTCCTTTTGTCTTACAGAAACTTTTCATTTTGGCTGTAACAGATCAATATACCATCATTTTCCTCTTTATAAAATTCAATTACAGTTATACATGGCGTTCTGTATGTTTTATTTATTCTGTTTCAAACTGTTGGCAATATCTTGTCATTGATGACTCTGCAGTACTGAGATTTTTTGTGTCACATTTGCACCATGAACGGCTTTATAGTGAGGGGGATTAGAGTTTTGTATCGTATTCAAGACAAAAAATAAGTAGAAAATTTTGTTCATCTTACTGTTAACTTCTATATGGTGTTAAATTCTAAGATGCCATGAAGCGTTTTCTCTCGACCTTTGCCTTTTATTTTTCCCGAACCTCACCCATTCCTCCCAGCCAGTTGCTCCTCGTCCCCATCTCGATTTTGCCTTATGTGGGAGCTCCTGGAGTCCTAAATAGCTACTACTTGCCACTTGGGACTATCCGGGTAGCTCTTGTACTCGCAAGTAGTTTCATGAATAGTTCCTCGAGACCTCCCAAAAAGTTTTCGAGAGCTCTAAAGGCGCTATCAAGGACTTGAAAATTCGCCTTATTAGTTCACATGTTCGTGAAAATTCTTGTTGACATTGTAATTCTTCTTTCTTTTACATTTCAATTCATCGTAGTCGATTAATTAAACATAATCCTAAAACATGTAAACTAAATCATCACCGTATAAATCGAGTCATGAAAAATTAAAGATTGATTCAACACAAAACAAACCAATATTGTTGTTTGTTAATGTAAATCTTTTCTTATAAATGCAGCATTAATGCACAGTGGTGATAATATTCAATCTTTGCTCAGAATTCCAGAGCCTGGATTAATGACCAACCAGGGTTTCAAATAAGTTCAAACCATCAAAATGTGGTGCCAACTTCGGCATTTGATCACTCTTGACCTCTTTCTTAACTTCTGCTAGAAAGTTGGTTATGGAACCTCGTACTCCAGTTTCCTAAGCACACAGAAGAAAAAGAAAGTGGTAAATTTAGCGAGTGTAAATGACCAGAAGATTTCATACGATTCAAACAAAAACGAAGCATGGTACGTGTTGAAGATATGAAAAGATTTTTGTAATAGTCTCGACATAGGACTCGATTGGTAGGACTTTTGCTTCATATTTGAGAGTTTCCTAAAGAAGTTACCTTATGTCAACTTCTTCTAAAAGTATTTTAGTCAGATAAAATACTTTCAAAAAGTTATCCAAACATATCCAAAATCAGCTTCATAATCTCATAAGCAACTTTTGACTTTTTAAAAGTCCTGTCAAACAGGTCCTTACAAACATTGTTCCACGCTCAACTATAGCGAAGTTTGATTTACCGAACTTTATTCTTGGTAACGAAACAAGATAAGTCGATTGACCAACATTGGCTTTTACCCCAATATATGTTCTTCATCATGTTTTCTTGAATCGAGATTCTTAAATATTTTAAACAATCAAGACAATATAAAGGACAATATTACCTGGGTGGAGTGATTTCTAACAAAGAAATAAAGCCCTATAGCCGCAGCAGCAGCAGGTGTTGCTGTGGTGTAAATTGTAGCAAGTGCCATTTCTTCAGATTTTGAGCTTCAAAAACTTGTTAGATATAATTATCTTGTAAGTATTTCAGAGAGAGAGAGATTGGAATAAATTTGAGATGCCTTGATAATAAAGACTAGTAAAGAATGGATTAAACAAAGAAAAAGTGTGCAAGGAAGCAATGCAAAACTTGAGGACTTGGATTTTAGATGGTGCAGATAATGGGGGGGCTCTTTGGGACTTTATATAGGAAAGCATGGGACGGAAGGCACCCTCGTGTTGAAATTAAATATAGTCCCTATTTGGTGAAAATTTAAATCGAAAAGTTGTGGGTCCTATGAAATATATAGTTAAAATTAATTATTGACTTTGAATTATATTAAAATTTAGGTTTTAATCCCTATCAAAGAAAGGCATAAGTAATGAACATTTTTGTTCCTTTAGTCCTCAACTTTCTTAGAGATGTAGTAGTCGGTGAAAAGTTGCAATCCATTGGGGTCTCGTTAGAGATGAAGATTAATGAATTGGACCACTTGCTTAGGCATCCATCAGCTGTGACTTTCCCATTCATATGAATGCTTTTAAGATACTTCCGGATAGACCATTCATTCTTCTTGTTCTCATGCTTAATTGGCATCATGACATAACTAATTTAAGTGGACTATCAATATTAAGATTAGTTTGACAAGACTTTTGCTTCTTATACCTGAAAAAGTCACCTTAGATCAACTTATTCTAAAAATCCGTCCACGATAAAACATTTCTAGAAAATAACTCAAGCATGTTCTAACTCAAATTATAAATCTCAAAAACAGCTTTTAACTTTTTAAACTCCTTCCAGACGGGCATCTAGTGAGCTCATATCATGATAAGATCGATTGTAAAATGGGCCATCACATCTCTCATATTTTTTTAGTAGTTACGTTTATTCAGTGTTCAAAAAGTGCGCCGACTAGGCGTGAGGCGCGGATGAAAAGTCACGCCTTGATAGTAAACTCAAAATTAATTGATCAATTGTCAAGTTGACCATTTATTGATCGACTAGGTGCATCTAGGCGTGCTTTATTATTTTTTTCCCTTTTCTTAAAAGTCTTTCATTTGAATTTAGTTTCAAGTTTTTTTTTAAAATTGTATAATTGCCTAATTGTAATAATTTTTAAGTAAATATAGCTTTTTCTAATCTTAGATGTTTTGGTACGTATTATTTTAATTATTAAATATTTTTTTAAATGATTAAATATTTATAACAATACTAACTATAAGAAAATGTTTTTTTAACTCATAAGCACGTAAAACTTGAAATTCGACCTTTATATTTAGTTACACTTTATGTTTTTAGAATACTGTTTTTTATTCTACATGCTTTCTATGGACGTCAAGTTCTAGATAATCACTCTCCGTCATTTCTACCATTCTCTCTCTCTCTAAATCTTGACTTTTTTCAAGATTGAATGGTAATGATTTTAGTGTTGAGAATAAAGGAAAAGTATTATGTTTGGGTGACTTCCAAAAGGCAAAGGATAACTCCATCGTTATTCCATAAAGAGGCGAGGGTGAGATTTTAGAGTTGAAACAAGCCACGGGCCCACGGCAACTTAATTGCCCTTGCCACAAGCAATCCCTTCCTTTCTTATTGACTGTGATGGTTATAATAATCCAAAGGAAAAATTGTTCCTATAGTCCTCAACTTTTAATGTATGTTTGGTATCGATTAAAATTTAGATTTTAATTTAAGTCAAAGTCGATAATTAATTTTAACTACATATTTCATAAGTTTCAGAACTTTTCAACTATACATTTTATTAAAATCTACTAAAAATCTCATTTTAATTCCCCACCAAACAAGAGCTTAGTGTGTCTTATTAATTAATCCCCATTCTTGAAATTCGAACTTTAAAATCTCTAACGATGAGCGTCTACGACAAATTATTTTCGACATTTATTGTCAAAGAGGCCTTTTGTTGGCTCTTCAGACAAAAAGATCCACAATTCCTCAGGGTCGGGCATTATTTTATTCACGTAGAACCCATGCTCAATGTGAGGGTCGGTCATTCGAGGTGTCAATTATTTTCGAGTAAAGTGGCTTTACTCGGAAAAAGGGAAAAAAGTGTTTTGGTCAATGAATTGGGATATTAAGAAGATTTGACTTTAGAGGTATTATAACAAGGTTGACCGCTGAATTTGATAGTTGAACTTTGGAGGATGTCAACAATCACTACATAAAAAACAAGTTGGGATCTCTACCCATTAGCTTCGTAAAATTTGTGCAATTTGCAAAGCGTTGCCATTCAGGTACAACATTAAAAATATATTAAAATTTTATTCATCCTATAACATCATCCTGTATATTCGTGATAAAGAGAATCAAAGTTTACTGGATGGTACTTAACGCTCACCACATTATCACAACTTGTACCTTAGCCATATGCATTATTTTCTATTATCTTCTTTATTATGATTAGAAGCTTGCTATGTATACAGAAAATTCATACATACACTTCGACGGAATGCTATGTGTACAAAAAAGTCATACATACACTTAGACAAAATGCTACGTGTACAGAAAAGGCGTACATACACTTTGACAGAACGCTGCATTTTGTCATTGATACCAAAAAGAAAACATTTTTGGCAGCCAATCACATTCTGCCAACACTACATCTATAAACAAGGTGGACAAGAAATTTTGTACAAGTAGATAAATTATTATTGTTGTTGTTACTATTATTATAAGTGTAATTATATTTATACCACAATTTTTATTTCTTTCCTCATTATAGTACTTATGTTCGTAACAATTTTTCGTGTCATTTTTATTTTTAAACCTTCCATTAGTTAACACATTTTATATCCAAAAGTCCGTTGAAATGGTATAAACAACTTTTTTTCATCGTATTTAAAAAAAAAAAATACAAAGTACAAAAAAATATTTTTCCCTCATTTGAAAGTATGAAAACAAAATATTTTGATATAAATCATCATAAAAGATGAAGATAAGAATTCCATTGAAAAAAAGTTAAGGAAATAATTACTATAATGAACAAAGATTGGAAAAGTTAGTTGTAATTAAAATGTCGTATTAAAAGATAGGGTGACAATAACCACCATTGTTGTAATCTGTAGAATGCAATGGTAAATTACATATTTAGCCCTCAACTTTGGTGTCTCTTATCGATTTATCTTAAACAATCATTTTCTATAGAAATTTTCAAAAAATTTATGGTGAACAAGACCTGTCCATGTGAGCATGGATTAAGAGATTTATTTTCTTTTGTCAAAAATTTGCCAAAAAAAAAAAAGGATAATAATACAAAATAAAATAAATAGTCAATCCAGAGAAGCACTTGTAATTTTGAAGGAAGAAAGAGTTCATACATATCGATTATACACCAAGAATTGGACTTTACACCATGAACTAAAAAAAATCACAAATTCCAATATTCACAACTTGTTATGATCAATGGGGAATAATGGTCTCAAAACAGTGCAGACCATCAAACTCCGGTGCGAATCTCGGCCGGCGATCTTCCGATTTCTTAGCCTGAGACGGTGGCTGGGACGAACCATTTCCATCTTTCTTCTTCACCTCATCAATTTTCTTGGAAACCCCTTGATTTTGCACTTCCTTAATAGAAGAGGGAGCCCAAGAAAGAGCAACTTTCTGGCAAAAAGACTCTGCACAAAGTGCATCAAACGAACTGAAAACTGACATCATGTTTGATTTCAAGAAACTGATCTCGAGAATCCAATAAAAGGGTTAACTTATAAGCTGCTATTTTGTTGCTTTGGCTTATTGCAAAATTTGATTCTGATTTCAAGAACTTTAAGAAAGAAACCAAGAGAAGGGGTTGAGAAATTTGAACTGATTAAGCAACCTTTTATGCTTTGATTATTGGAGAATTGAAATTGATTCTTTGATTGTGAAGAAACGGGATATATAGAAGAATGGATAAAATAAATTTGGGAAAAATCTGGAAGTTGAATTGTGGAAGTTTCTATGTTGTTGATTAGGCCAATTGACACGTCCGAATATCCAATTTCCGATTAGTTTCTTGGTCTCTGAATTTTCTGGAAGTTACTTAAAACATAGGAGAATTTCATTCCACCAAAACTATTCATTTACCAAATAGTTACGGACAAATAATTTCCAAAAATATTATTTTATATAGAAATTACAATCAAAGTCATTATAAGAATATAAAAACCTTAATCAAGTCCCCAAAAATTTATGAACTCAAAATCTTTAATAAATTTAACTCTAATTATTGTACAAGACTTTATTGATCTAAAAACTACAACATATAGTGTATTAAATTTCCAAAGAGAAGATCTAAAATAATTCTTTACAGAATATTTAGATCTTAGATTAAAATATAAAGACGCTTATATAGCCAATCAAACTAGAAAAAAATATACAAAAAATGATTTTAGACCTAGAAAGAAGGATTGACGAACTAGATATAATCACTGAAGAAAAAAATTAACAAAAGATAGTCAATTTTATGCATTTTATTGTGATCTTTTAAATACTTACGAATCCATTAAATTAATAGAAAATCTAAAATATTCTGCTGCACCACTCTGGTGCTGATATAATTATTGAAGAAATTTTTTAATAAAAGATTGTCAATTTTATGCATTTTATTGTGACCTTTTAAATATTTACGAATTCATTAAATTAATAGAAAATCTAAAATATTTCGCTGCACCACTCTGGTGCTAATTGGTATCAGAGTCACGTTACGAACCTAAAATAAAGAT
This sequence comes from Fraxinus anomala, assembly GCA_903798345.1. Lineage (NCBI taxonomy): Eukaryota > Viridiplantae > Streptophyta > Magnoliopsida > Lamiales > Oleaceae > Fraxinus > Fraxinus anomala. Next base: position 29,036 of record CAIGRN010046384.1, read on the forward strand.
GAATATAGTAAACGAAGAAAACATAATTGAAGAATTTTTTAAAAATATTGAAAAATATAAAAAATCAAGTTATCCTTATTTACCTAAAATAGTACAAATGAAAGTTTTGAAAATGTATATAAAATATTAGAAAATTTAGAATATAATATATAAATAGGAAATGCTCTTTTAGATAAAAATCTTAAGGGAAAAGATAAAATTATAATTAACACACCTCAAGATTTCAAGATAACGCAGAAAAATAAAGAAAAAAATCATGAGATAAATGAATTTATGATTACAGAGGTTGAAGAATTAGAACAAAAATTCTTAAAATCTATCGGTGAAAAATATAATGAATATAAAAAACAGTTAGAAAAGTTAACTGACAAAATAGAAAATACAAAGATGAATACTAATCCATCAACTAGTCATAATATTAAAACAGAATTTAGTAGTGGTGAAGAATATGAATATACGTATGGTACACATTGACCTAATAAAGATGGTACTAATCAATATAGAAAAATACAGAAAAGATACACTAAAAATATAAGAAAACAATCTGTAAGAGAAACAAATCCTATAAAATCTTATAATGAATCAATCCATACAATAGGAATATGGTTAGATCTTGACTGTGTAGATAAAGATAAAGCTATTGAAATATGGGTAAAAAGTACACACTTAGCTATACAATTTAATAAATGAGAAACATATACAGCATTTTGGTTTATAGAACATACATTCAGAGGAAGTGTATATGAATGGTAGAGGAAGCTACCAGAAAATATAAAAAGAAGAATAAAATATAGTGAAAATACAGCTGAAAGATTAGATAATATGAATAACTTAAATGAACAAAATATACAAGAAATATTAAGAATACTTGAAAGAGCTTTAAGAACAGAATTCCTAAAACATAGATATATAGCAGATGAAGAAGTTAGAAAACAAGAAAAATATAATAAAAGAACGATAGCAATGGAAAGTTTGAAAATATGTGATATGTGTGAATTAGAAAGATATATATATGCAAATTTGAAAAATTATTTTATGTATTAAACCAAAGAGATTATCAAGAAAATAAACATATACTAAGGTCTTATTTTACAAAGCTATCATTCCCATGGAGAATCAAGTTACTAAAAGAATATGAAAAACTACTATCTCTTGGAGAAGAAGAAGGTATAAATATAGATAATCTTAGAAGTAGAATTCAATTTACAAAAGAATGATATGCATCTAGTGTAGAGAAACTTTAGAATATAAAATAAGGAAAAACTCTTTGTGTTGTTACAAAGATACATGTCAAATTGAACAATTTGATTGTCATAAAAGAAGATATAATCCTTATAAAAAATATAAAAGGAAATTCAAGAAATATAATAAATTAAAAAAAAAAAGTTTCAAACCACATAAGAAATATTTCAGAAAAAGAAATTGAATTAAAAAGTCCAAACCAAAATATATTAAGAAATGCATATGCTTCATTTGCAATAAATAAGGACATATTACCCCTCAATACCCTAAAAGAAAAGAAAAGCAAAATATAAAAACTCTAATAAATTTATGAAGAATTTCAAAATGATAGTGATATAGAGCCAATAAAATATTTTGATTACTTAAGTAATGAATGCAGTAACATTTATAAATTAGATACNTATAGAGCCAATAAAATATTTTGATTACTTAAGTAATGAATGCAGTAACATTTATAAATTAGATACATTCTCATCAGGAGAACACTCTGATGAGATAGTAAATATGAATCAAGAAATACAACAAATAGATGAAGAAATGGAAGTAGAAACAACTGAAGAAGTTGAAGACTCAGTAGAAGGTATAAACCAAGAAATTACCTTTGATGCTAAAAAATACAAAGTGATAACTAAGAAAATATTATATTTACAAGAAAAAGATGTATTCCA
>CAIGRN010046409.1:0-23255 GCA_903798345.1 Fraxinus anomala
AAAAAAAAAAAAAAAAAAAAAAAAAATATTATAGGTGTGTGTGTGTGTGTGTGTGTGTGTGTGTGTGTGTGTGTGTGTGTGTGTGTGTGTAATGTTTTATTAATTTTAAAATTTAAATTTTTATTATTATAAGTTAGGGGGCACAATATTTATGAAAATAGAGTAAAAAAATTTATATGACATTAATATTTTAAATTTAACATATTATTGAAAAAAATCTAATTTTAAACTATTTTGCTTTCGAGAAAAAAGCATATTTTAAACTATCTATTTTAACAACTCAATCCCCAATGCTAAATTAGCTTCATTAACCCAATACCTACCCAAAAAAGTTACAAAACAACAAGCCGTCCAAATTCCAAATGATAAAAGTGAAGAGTGGAAAATTTACGTCTTTGTTACTTGCTCTGCAATAATACAATCTATATCGTAGCATCACCATTTTATTAGTGCCAATTGTCCACTTGTTACTTGCCATTTCATGATTATTTTTTTGTTCTAGAAGAATAAGTTTTGTTGGGCGATAACTAGTAAGTGATTACATTCAATTTTTCCCTTTGTTTCTCCTTCTGAATGAGTTATATGTGATCTGTGATAAGACAAATAGACAGATTATGACTAATTTAATATTATTATATTTCTTATTCCTAATTTTTCTACATTTTCGTTTGATTTGTAGTACATATATTTGATATCCATTGAACAAGATTTGCTAGAATATATTGATTACGAAAGTTTAATCAGCAAGTTTGTTTATAGGAATATGAGAAGAAATACTATTACATGATTTGTTGCATTTCAAATTTTACACGTAGTATTTGTTGCTTTTGATATTAAGGCTTGCGCATATAGAATTGTACGAAGATGTTAGTATTTTGAATGTTTCTTTGTTGATGACATATGAAATTTTGATGAAGTTTGGGAGGTACTTTAAAGCTTTACTTGTACTTTTATTATTCACGATGTGTAAAAAAAACTAATATTCCAATATTATATTTTTACAAAGAAATAATATTATTGGGATTTTTTTTTTTCTTAATATATTTTTTAATTACATGAAGGGGTACTATTTTAAAATGTCATACAGAACATTGAAAATCTCAAGGCAGACCATATTGTACTCTAATACTTTTTTAATTGATTTTACATATAAAAAAGTTTTATGTAGGTCGTGTGCCTGATTTTCAGATCAAGCACGAACTGCATACAAAGTCTCGTCTGCCAACGACACTACTGGCGTTCAACCTTCAAAGTGTTAGTGAAGCTCAACACAACTCACTTGTAATTGCTAGTTGGTCCATAACACGATCTTTGTTAGGCCTTCAATTTGGTGGACTATCCCAAGCCTGATCGTCCGCACCCTAGTCGTAATGCCCAAAAATCCTTTCTCAAATGATAATAATTAATAAATAGTAATACAATGTATTTTAAATATTACTGTATATACTCAAAAGTACAAGGATTTTAAAAGCTTTATAGAAATTAATCAAGGCCCGCAATGTTATGGAAGACAAATGTAACAAGTTTTTGAAATTTAGGCCAAGTCTGATCTTAATCGGGCTAAGCCTTAAACTTATTAACTATTTATATTTAGGTCCAGATAAAACGCCTTATTAAATATTTACACTCTTAATTAATAATGACCAAATATTGGGAAAAAAAATGGTTGGAGTTTACAATATATAAAAAGCGTCCATAAGTGGATAACATTATATTTTCCATTTACCACTACATTTGTAAGTTTATAATCAACAATACCCTTAACATTCAATTTATTTCCACTAAATGCAATAATCATTAATTAACATTATCGTATTCAAAAAATTGAGACAATTATTCATTTCCACTGAACACAAATATTATTAACAGAAACATTATTTTATGAAGTTAAAATTATAAAATAACACAATTAAGTTGATTAATAGTAATACATACAATTTAAAAAATAGTAATAAAATTACATATAAAATGAACCTTTTTATTTTTTGAAACCTAATAATACATAAAAGAAAAATCATATTATATTTTCTTTTGATGTGAATTGACTCCAAATTCCTGAAAAATTCATTGAAAATAAACCCACTCAATAGTTAAAAAAAAAACTCATTAATTTATATATCCATTGATAAGTTATAACATGAGAAATCATTTTTTAATAACTTACATTCATTTTGTAAGTTATGAGGAAAAAAAATTATTTTCCAATAACTCATCAATTATTTTATCATCAAATCATTGCGCAGTGTCACTCTCTTATCCCCTCCTCTCTAAAGCCATAATAAAAATGTATTATGACCTGGATTATTTTTTTGCGATTCTTTATTGTGCATTGTTTTCTTTTTTATTTTGATCAGGTTTATCATTTATGGTAAATTGAAAGAAAATTTATAATTAAGTGTTTTATTCATAGTTGCATACGTGCTAAGCAATATTTTTTTTTTTAATTGTTTCTTTATATTTATTAGTTCATAGTTATGCTATATGTTTGATTGTTGATTTTATTTTTTTGGTAATATTGTTATTTTATTGATTTATTTTTTTTCCTTTTGGACAGTTTCATTACTTATAGGTGAATGGAAGCGACTTGTAATTAAATGTTTTATATGTAGAAGTAGCATGGAAGGAAAAATAGAATTCAAGATTAAGTATTGTATAAATGTGAGTAACAATTTATTTGTGCATTTGCTTTAGAATTATTATATTTCACATAATTTAGTTCTTTATTGTAGGATGAACATTTTGAAGTTATTGTGCTAAATTATTTTTTTACACAATAAATGGTGGTTTCTTATTCAAAGTTTCATGATTTTGATTTTCGAGGGGTAGATGTTTTAATAACATAATTTTTGGATAAATGTTTGGGTGGTTATATTATCACTATAATTTTTATTTGATACACTACATTTTAATTGCAGTAATGTTCATCAATCTTTTCTCCTTGTAACAATTATCTTCTTAACTTTTTTTGTCAAATTGTTATCTTCAACATTTTATTAATTAGTACGTCTCGTTCTTGATAATGAGTCATATTAAAATATTTTATTTTCATACTTTGAAATGAGAAAAAAATATTTTTCCACTTATTTATTTATATATTTTTTAAAAATATGGTGAAAAAATAAGTTATTATGTCATTTCAACATATTTTTGGATACCGTTATCAAATACAAAATGTGTTAACTAATGAAAAGTTTGAAGATAAGAATGGTATAAAAAATCGTTAAAGACATAAGTGATATAATGAACAAAGATTAAAAACCTTATGTGTAATTAAAATGTGGTGCAAGAAATAAAAATTGTGGTTTGAATATAATTATCTTATCATACAACGTGCAAATCACATTTAGAAAACATTGAAGATGAATCTCTGAAACAACTCTCCAACAGTAAGAAAATTGTAGTAACAAAAAAACATAGAGTATAATTCAATTTTGTCACTATTTTGAAAATACGACATAATATTCAGAGGCAACTCAAAACTTGGCATTTCTCTAATTGTGTTATTATTTTTAATTAATTGTTGTTGTTAGGAGAATTAGGTGAATTAGTTTCGCTTAGGATTTTCTTATTAAACACTAACTAGGACTTCACTTGTTTTTGGTTGTTTATTGAACAAAATTTTAAAGCAATTAGATTTTTTTTTTTTTTTTGCCAACTTTAATATTTTTCGAAATAAATGGAGTTATTTATCGAGTTAATCTTCTGTACTAGAATTCGTAAAATTATAACCATTCTCAATATTCGATTAAATTAAGAAAGATTTCTAATATATAGATTCTCGATATACAATTGAAATCAAGGAACTTCTCATTATTTGCCCATATAACTTTAATTTTCATGATCCATTCTGTTAGGATTAATCTTGGTTTGATAAACCCCAATTGCTAAGCCACAAAAGATTTTATTGTGTCATATCGGCTTAGGGTTTTCTTTCAAGTCGACAACAAGTTATTAAAGTAATTATGCTTCATTTAATATTGCTATACTTTTAAGAGAATCAACTTTTATTGTGTTGAAGAAAGAATAGTTGAGGGAAAATTAGTTTTGTTAACTTTATTTTATTTTATTTTTTTCAAAATTGTTACATGTTTCAAAAGCCACATTTTAGCGTTTGGTAAACAAAAATATTTTATTATTGTACATAGTACAATCACTAAAAGGGATATGCTGACCTTTAATATTATTATCATTGGCAGAATTGGAAAATTTACTTTTACTTTTATAACTATATATAATGTGATCAAATATTTTTTCAAGATTTTATTTTACAATATTTTCCAAAACAATGTATTTATAAAGGAAACAGATCTTCATATACCGGCATAGAAGGGAATTGCCGTCGTAATGATTTGTAATTATTATTGCCATATTACTGTTTATTCCATTCCTTATGTAATTGACTAGAGCTAGGAAGGTTGCACTATATATGTAGTGATCTTGTATTGATGTAATGATTCACAAGCAGCAAAACACGATTAATTTTTCTTCTCTCCCAAAACACCATACTTCTCACCAGATTTCACAGTATTCACTATGAATGTTATAAATAAAATTTGATACCTAATTAAATCTCAAAATTTATAAAATTATAAAATAAAAGCATAGTCCGTACAGTAAAAATATTCAAATAAATATAAATGATCAAGTGATTCAATATTTTTGATATATCAATTAACTTGGGACAAATAAAAAAATCTATTCAATTAATTAAAATAAAAATTGGTATTTTATTGTTTCTCAAAATTTACTGTCAAATTCTTCTATAATCTATTTTTTTTTTCAGTTTATCAAACACCTAAAATAATTTCTGATTGTTTGACAATTAGAAGTTGGACTCAGAAATTAATTTCAAATAGGACCTAAACTCGGACTCGAATATCCGACTTTTATTGCATAAACAAGAAAGAAATAAGTCACAGAAGGGAGAGTTTAGACTTATTATCCAACTGTTAGATAAATTAGTGCATGAATTATATTTCGTTAATAAAAAATACGTGCATGCAAATACTAGAGTAACGACTTATCGAATCATAGTATATGCATAATAATGAACAAATACTGAAACGTAGAAAATGCGGAAATCGAAGAAGATAAAATAAAGTGAGGTATACGAATGTAAATCTCTTTAAGATAGATTTCGTCTCTACACTGGTGCAACAGAATTAAATGGATGTCAGTCTCTCAAGATATAACACTTCTTCCAAAACTAGTATAGCACACCATTAATTTTTCCGCTCGAACCAAAGTATAGACAATGTTCTTTTTCAATGGAATAGACACAAATTAAAAATTCGAACGAAAATAAAAGAAATAAAAACATATATAAAAAGATATCGCATCTTCAATTCTTATTCTTATGGAACAGAATTAAAAAGATGGAACTGGGTTCTCATTTTTGTTAAAACTAGATAGAGTTGAACGTGCATTGCACATTATTCTGAAAACTTTATAAATTATGTGAAATTAATATTTGACCTTCCATTTACATTTTTAATCTAAAAGAAAGAAATTCAAACCCCTGAAAATAAATGCTAATTATTATACATGCAAGTAAATAGTGATATGTGTGTGTGTGTGTGTGTGTGTGTGTGTGTGTGAGACAACAAATGTTAATTATTATATATGCAAGTAAATAGTGATATGCATACTTGAATATGAGTATTAGAATTACAACTAAACACATAAATGAATATAAATGGTAAATACGATACATGAATTAACGTCAATGTTAATTAATTTAGAATTAATTTTAAGGAATATATATGTGACAATGAATGTTAAATCATTTATACCAAATGAATATAATTTAATTTTCAGTGAAGTAAAACAGATGCTAATTATCATACATAGACGTAAATAATGAATTGCATTTTTGAGTGTAAAATTCTCATTAATATTAATTAAATTAATATTAATGTTAATTAATTGAGAATTAATAACAAAGAATACATATGCATGAACAAGGATTTTATAGCATTTATTATTGAAATAATTGAATTATAGTAGAACTATAATCATCCAAAAAATGATTCTCACTTGATTTGATCTTTAATATATTATAGATTGTAAATTAAATACATATTGAAAAATAAAAAGTAAGATATTATTGAAATAATTGAATTGTAGCAGAATTATAATCGTCCAAAAAATTATTCTCACCTGATGTGATATTTAATATATTATAGATTTGGCATCAATTTATTTGTTTTTCTTGGTGTCCATGAATGAAAAATTAATTAGCCCATTCTGTTTTTAAAAATCTATTCACCAATTAGACATATTTTTAATCATAAAACATTTAGTGATTATACTGTACGTAATACTTGACAGTAGAATGAAAATTATTTTTATTTTTAGATTGAACTGATATTTAATATGTTATTTTTATTTGCTTGAGTTTATGACTTGTAATTTTTCCAATTTTTAGATTGAAATCATTTTTAATTTTCTGTAATGTAAAATTCTATTAATAGATACGAGATTTATTAAAATTTATAATGTAGAATTTTGTTAAAATCTTATAGAATGTGTAGAATTCTATTTAAATTTAAGAAATATATGAGAGTCCATAAATTTTAAGAAATTTAAAAAATAAAATTAAGTTGAGGATAGCCGGAAGATGCTCAGTAACATTTTGTATAGTGACCTTTATTTACGAATTTTAGGTGATTCTAAATCTTGTGTCATTTTAAGTGCATGTAAATATTGCTTTTGTGACAGGAAAAACTTAAATAAAAATTAAGATAAATAAATAGTAAAATGATTTATATAATTTTATGCTATTGAACCAATCTTATTGTTCATCGTGTTATTATTAACATAAAAATATTGATAAAAATTAATTTAATAATTAGAAAATAAAATGAACTATATTTATTAACGAAGTAGAAGAGTTAAAAGCAAAGAACGAATCAATTATTAATTTTCTCGTAAAATTGCATTGGATCTATATAGAAGACCAACATATTACGACAATAAATTAATTAGTTTTATTTGTGAGTGTTAAAATGGATGTTTTAATAATGATAATTGAAGAAGAATTCTCATATAACGATCCAAGATGAAATATTTAAAAAATCTCTGCATTTTCATTCAATATAAATAACCTAACGTGACAATCGCCATTCACACCTACTGATTCTTCAAGCAACTGGCACTCCATCTCTTCATCAAACACGGGGGACGAACCATACTTCCTACGGCACCACCGCGCCTCCCTCTGTCCATTATAATGCGATGTCCACCAGATCCAATCACAATCCTATGGCCTACCACGCCATCCTACCTCTCTTCGGTACATATATTAGAATCTCCACGTTTTTCATACGAGTACTAATTGTCCACGTACCCTCATACTAGAATTAAAATAAATAGGCAGCGAAATAAATAGCAACTAAAGGAATAAAATGGCTTATATTTGGCACACAACTTTTAAACGTTCTGCAATGTCTTGAAAAATCAGCTGGACTTCTCGATAAAGGAATAGAAAATATTTGCATATGTCCACATCCATTTTGTCGTATCTCGTGAAAAATATGTTTTAGCATGATAAATAAATTATGAATTGCAACATAATTATATGCAAGACAACGGACAAAACTAATTGCTAAATATTTGGAGAAGAAAATCAACGATGGAATCATTTCTAGTCCCATCAATTAAATTTGCGGCCATACTTTTATTTGACTAATGATTTGGAATCAAAAGACATGTTTTATTGTTGGATAATTCTAAACGAATTGGTCCTATTCGTGGCGGGGCCAACTGTCACAAACACGGGTGTAGTTGTGCTACATGTAATCAAAAGACATGTTTTATTATTGGATAATCTTAAACGAATTGGCCTTGTTCGTGGTAGGGATCAACTGTCACGAATACGCGTGTAATTGTGTTACATGTACAAAGAGAGAGAGAGAGAGAGAGAGAGAACAATTTGTCACTGAAATCATTGTCAAGCGGATTCTAAGAAAAGCAAAATTGCACCTCTTGTTCATATTATAATCAATGCACAAACAAACTAAAAGTGATGTCGAATGCTTTACGATGGCTCAACTCAAGAGACAACTGTCACGGACACGGGTGTAGTTGTGCTACATGTACAAGCATTTTTTTCCAAATAAGTTGACATGAGAGAGAGAGAGAGAACAATTTATGTCACTGTTTTCAATCTCTATCAATTTGCTCTCTCTTTTTTCATCTGAAATCATTTGTCAAGCGGATTCTAAGAATAGCAAAATTGCACCTCTTGTTCATATTATAATCAATGCACAAACAAACTAAAAGTGATGCCGAACGCTTTACGATGGCTTAACTCGATTTGTCTCGATAGATTGTCGTACCCCATACGTGGCTTGAGAATGCGCGAGTTGAACGATCGAATAGGGCCTCAGCATTGAAGGAGCACAAAAAAAGAAAATTATAGGTGTAGGTGTGTGTAGGTGTGTGTATGTGTGTGTGTGTGTGTGTGTAATGTTTTATTAATTTTGAAATTTAAAATTTTTATTATTATAAGTTAAGGGGCACAATATTTATGAAAATAGAGTAAAAAAATTTATATTACATTAATATTTTAAATAGAACATATTATTGAAAAAAAAATCTAATTTTAAACTATTTTGCTTTCGAAAAAAAAAGCATATTTTAAACTATCTATTTTAACAACTCAATCCCCAATGCTAAATTAGCTTCATTAACCCAATACCTACCCAGCAAAGTTACAAAACAACAAGACGTCCAAATTCCAAAAATGATAAAAGTGAAGAATGAAAAAAAAGTACCGTCGGTCTTTGTTACTTGCTCTGCAATAGTACAATCTATATCATAACATCGCCATTTTATTAGTGCCAATTGTCCACTTGTTACTTGCCATTTCATGATTATTTTTTTGTTATAGAAGAATAAGTTTTTGTTGGGCGATAACTAATAAGTGATTACATTCAATTTTTCCCTTTGAGTTTCTCCTTTGGGATGAGTTATATGTGATCTATGATAAGACAAAATGACAAATTATAACTCTTATTTAATATTATTATATTTCTTATTCCTAATTTTTCTACATTTTCGTTTGATATGTAGTACATATATTTGATATCCATTGAACAAGATTTGCTATAATATATTGATTATGAAAGTTTAATCAGTAAGTTTGTTTCTAGGAATATGAGAAGAAATACTATTACATGATTTGTTGCATTTCAAGTTTTACAGTTAGTATTTGTTGCTTTTGATATTAAGGTTTGTGCATATAGAATTGTACGAAGAGGTTAGTATTTTTAATGTTTCTTTGTTGATAACATATGAAATTTTGATGAAGTTTGGAAGGTACTTTAAATCTTTACTTGTACTTTTATTATTTACAACGTGTAAAAAAACTAATATTTAAATATTATATTTTTACAAGGAAATAATATTATTGCGATATTTTTTTTTTCTTAATATATTTTTTAATTACATGAAGGGGCACTATTTTAAAATGCCATACAGGACATTCAAAATCTCAGGGCAGACTATATTGTACTCTATACTTGTTTTCATTAATTTTACATATAAAAAAGGTTTACGTAGGTCGTGTGCCTGATTTTGAGATCAAACACGAACTGCATACAAAGTCTCGTATGCCAACGACACTACCGGTGTTCAACCTTCAACGTGTTAGTGAAGCCCAAGACAACTCACTCGTAATTGCTAGTTGGTCCATAACACGATCTTTGTTAGGCCTTCAATTTAGTGGACTATCCCAAGCTTGATCGTCCGCACCCTAGTCGCAATGTCCAAAAATCCTTTCTCAAATGATAATAAATAGTAATACAATGTATTTTAAATATTACTGTATATACTCAAAAAGTACAAGGATTTTAAAAGCTTTATAGAAATTAATCAAGGCCCGCAATGTTATGGAAGACAAAGGTAACAAGTTTTTGAAATTTAGGCCAAGTCTGATCTTAATCGGGCTAAGCCTTAAAACTTATTAACTATTTATATTTAGGTCCAGATAAAACGCCTTATTAAATATTGAGTTACTTGCACTCTTAATTAATAATGACCAAATATTGGGGAAAAAAAAATGGTTGGAGTTTACAAAATTTCAAAAGCGTCGATAAGTGGATAACATTATATTTTCCATTTACCACTACATTTGTAAGTTTATAATCAACTATACCCTTAACATTCAATTTATTTCCACTAAATGCAATAATCAACAATTCATTTCCACTAAACACAAATATTATTAATAGAAACATTATTATATGACATTAAAAAAAATATAATAACAATGCTTATATATAAGTGATATAATGAATAAAGATTAATGTGTAATTAAAATGTGGTGCAATAAATAAAAATTGTGGTTTGAATATAATTACCCCTAAATGTTTTTAGGTGTAGTAAGATAATTTTATCATATCATACAACTTGCAAATAACGTTTAGAAAACTAGAGCATGTTCTCTTTGCTGTTTTCGAGTCATTTTCAGTTTTCAATTTTCAAAAATACTGAAAACACATTTACTTACTTATTTTCATAAACGAATTTTCAAAAAAGCGTTTAAAATTTACAAAGAAAATGAAAAACGCCAAAAAAGTCGTTTTGGCTGTTTCCAGTTAAAATCAAGCCAAAACTTTGTTATTATTATTTTTGAAAATTTTCAAAATGACAAAAAGAACGCGTTTTCAGGAATCTCAAAATGTACATTTAAAACACAAAACTCAAAATGAATTAAAAACTAAAAACTGAAACACGAATAGAGCAAACCCCAAAAATTGAAATACGAAGAGAACAGCCCCTAGTAATTAATAATGACCAAATATTGAAGATGAATCTCTGAAACAACTCTCCAACAGTAAGAAAATTAATTGTGTTATTATTTTTAATTAATTGTTGTTGTTAGGACAATTGGGTGAATTAGTTTCGCTTATGATTTTCTTATTAAAGCACTAACTAGGACTTCACTTGTTTTTGGTTGTTTATCGAACAAAATTTTAAAGCAATTAGATTTTATATTTTTTGCCAACTTTAATATTTTTCGAAATAAATGGAGTTATTTATCAAATTAATCTTCTGTATTAGAATTCGTAAAATTATAACCACTCTCAATATTCGATTAAATTAAGAAGGATTTGATACACCCCAATTGCTAAGTCGCAAAAAATTTTATTGTGTCATATTGGCTTAGGGTTTTCTTTTGAGTCGACAACCAGTTATTAAAGTAATTATGCTTCGTTTAATATCACTATGCTTTTAAGAGAATCAACTTTTATTGTGTTGAAGAAAGAATAGTTGAGGGAAAATTAGTTTAAGTGTTTTGTTAACTTTATTGTTTTATTTTTTCAAAATTGTTATATGTTTCAAAAGCCACATTTTAGCATTTGGTAAACAAGAATATTTTATTATTGTACATAGTACAATCAATAAAATGGATATCGATATGCTGACCTTTAATATTATTATCATTGGCAGAATTGTACAATTTACTTTTACTTTTATAACAATATATAATGTGATCAAATATTTTTTCAAGATTTTATTTTACAATATTTTCCAAGACAATGTATTTATTAAAGGAAACGGATCTTCATATACCGGCATAGAAGGAAATTGCCGCAGGGTCGACCTTGAAATTTTAAGTGCCCTGTACGATATTTTAAAATGGTGCCTCCTTTCACGAAATTAAAAAATATGTTTCAATAATATTATTTCATTGTAAAAATATGACTTTTAAATAACTATATATATTTTACATGTTTTGAATCAGAAAAGTACAAGTAAAGCTTAAAAGATCCTCCTGAGTTTCATCAAAATTTATATGTCATCAACAAAGAACCATCAAAGCCACTAAACTCTTCATACAATTTCATATGAGCAATTTTTGAAATAAAAAACATTAAATATCATGTGTAAACCTTGTAATGCAACAAATCAAGTAAAAATATTTCTTCGTATTTCTAAAATTAAAATCACTAATTTACGGTAGATGCAATAGTAATGGAAAATGTCAATGGTAATTTATAAGCAATAAATGTATTCAAAAAATCAACTCAATCTTTTCAAATAAGTTAATATATCAAAAGCCTCATTTGTTTCTTTTGGTAAAAAATTTCGCAAAGTTTTCACTGGCACGTAAATCAATCCATGTAGTCATGTTATTGATATGCACACTACTCATTTTACGTTCATTAAGCCTGACACTAAGATGTGTACAATCATTAAAATGGTGATATTACTATGTAAATTGTACAACTGTAGAACTAGCAACAAAAACTTATATAGAGTTTCTTCTCCTTTGTTTGACTGTTTTTCGTGGGTTAAAGGGTATGAGAGAGGGAAATAATGGAAATAGATCTGAGGTTAGCTTTTCACTGTAATCGTTTGGATTTTGGGTTGTTTATTATCTTGTTGGATTGGTAATTAGTCAATGAAATAAATGGGGCATTTGGGATTACGGTGGTAAAATAGATATTTTAATTTTAATTTTTTTATTTAATTTTTTTTGAAAGTGAGATAGTTTAAAATTTGAAAAAAACAATTATTTTTCAATAATATGCTAAACTAAAAAAATATTAATGTAATATAATTTTTTTTACTATTTTTCATAAATATTGTGCTCTTTAACTTAACATGATAATAAAAATTTTAAATAAGTAAAATATTTTAAATATTAACATACATATATATACACCTATAATAATAAAAAAATTTGGTGACCCTACAATGCTGAGTCCCTGTGCGGTTGCTCAACTTGTGCACCTTTAGGGCCGCAACTGAATTGCCATCTGTAATGATTTGTAATTATTATTGCCATATTATTGTTTATTCCATTCCTTATGTAATTGACTAGAGTTAGGAATTTTAGCACTATATATGTAGTGATCTTGTATTGATGTAATGATTCACAAGCAGTAAAACACAGTTCATTTTTCTCCTCTCCCAAAACACCAGACTTCTCACCAGATTTCACAGTATTCACTATGGATATTATAAATAAAATTTGATACCTAATTAAATCTCAAAATTTATAAAATTATAAAATAAAAGCATAGTCCGTACAGTAAAAATATTCAAATAAATATAAATGATCAAGTGATTCAATATTTTTGATATATCAATTAACTTGGGACAAATAAAAAAATCTATTCAATTAATTAAAATAAAAATTGGTATTTTATTGTTTCTCAAAATTTACTGTCAAATTCTTCTATAATCTTTTTTTGAGTTTATCAAACAGCTAAAATAATTTCTTATTGTTTGACAATTAGAAGTTGGACTCAGAAATTAATTTCCAACAGGACCTAAACTCGGACTCAAATATCCGACGTCTTTTATTGCATAAACAAGCAAGCAAATAAGTCACGGGAGGGAGAGTTTAGTCTTATTATCCAACTGTTGGATAAATTAGTGCATGAATCATATTTCGTTAATAAAAAATACGTGCACATAAATACTAGAGTAACGACTAATTGAATCATAGGATATGCATAATAATGAACAAATAACTACTTACTGAAACGTAGAAACTGCAAAAATCGAAGAAGATAAAATAAAGTGAAGTATACGAATGCAAATCTTCTTAAGATGGATTTTTCCCCTATACTGCTGACATGATCAAATTGATGTTCGTCTCCCAAGATACACCGCTTCTTCCAAAATTAATATAGCACACCATTAATTTTCCAGGTCAAACCAAAGTATAGACAATGATGGAATAGACACGAATTAAAAATTCAAAAGAAATTTTATTTCTAAAAATAAGTCGAACAAAATTTTATTTCAACAAAATAAAAGAAATGAACTTTTTGAAGAGATGGGAGGATTAAAAATTAATAATAATCTGAATTGATTTGGTGTAGAAAAAATGAAACTAAATGTCTTTATTTATAAATTTTCAAATAACTTGTTGAAAGGTTGCATCTCTTTACATAGGCCACACATTTTCACATTAAGTGGTATAGTATACATCTTCTCATTGAAAAGATTTCATTTCTTAACATAGATTACACATTTTCACATTAAATGATGTAGTATACACCTTTTAAATAATCACATTCATTCTAGGTAATATGACCCTTTACAATTGAAGAGGCACCTATTGGAGACATATTTCAATTCACACTATAAATAATTCCAATTATTCCAACACCAACTTCTTTTATTGCGCAAAAAAAAAAAAAGGAATAAAAGATATAAAAATAGAATTGCAGAATATATACAAATACAACCAAAAAGTAAAAGAAAAAAAAAATTACAAAAGCAAATCATTATTTCTTAGGCTACTAATCTTTGCAATAACAAGCAACAATTCATCACAAATTCTATTGTTGTAGCAAATTAAATATTTTCTTAGGCATCCTAAAAACAAATACATCAAGCAATGAAATTAATGGCAAGTATTCTCAATATTCATTGGAAATTCACTACTCTCGAAATCTCTAGCATTGCAAGTTCATAGTGCTATTGGGGGTAAATTTGGTAGCAGTGTTAGTACTTAAAGGGCCATGAGATTGGGCAGCCATTGCAAGTTCAAATTGTTTTAAAGAAATTGAAGGAAATGAAAGTATTTCAGGAGCTTTTCGATTTTTCCATTCTGGAATTGGGTTGACTGTAGTTGATCCATCCAATCCTATATGGCTTACATGCTTCACATCTGTTGGAAACCCTATTTCCAGTTCCTTTTCCTCCATCTCTTCCTTGTAAACTGAGAGAGAGATTCAAGTGAAAAAAAAATTAAAAAAATCAATGAAAAAGATCAATATTTGCTAAAATATGCATTTTCGAGAAAGATGTTTAGTCTCTATTTGGTTTTGATAAAAATCAATTTTTTTGTAGATTTTGATAAAAGTTTATTAAATGTGTGAGTTTATGAAATGTGTGTGTGATAAAAAATTGTGGATGCTTGACTGAAATGAGTTTTATAAAAAATAAGTTTTAAAAAATGGAGAACAAATAAGGACTTAGTCTCCTCTAATAAATAAAAACGTTTAAAAGTATGAGCTGCAATGAGAGATAGTACTTTAGTCGATTGTAGAGTTCATTGTCACTACGTATCAAAAATATTTTGATACTATGTTTCATATGTAGTGGATAATAATATATGAAATAATGAAAAAGATTTTAAACTTCGTCTTTCTTAATTAATATTATCAAGTATTGACTGTTCACAATTTTCAAGCCAGAACCCTAAAAAACACTACTTTGACTCGTTGCAGAGTGAACAGGATTGGCAATGTACTAATTCTTTTCTATATCTAGTGTGTGTAGTGGGCAGAGTACTCCACTAACAACTTTTTTAACTTAATACTCCTATAACCTATCTATTTTTTTGGAGTCTAAGCATTGGCGTCATCTATCAGAAACTTTTAATTGTAGGAAGTTAATGAACTAGTTGGAACGCCTCTTGTCCCACTTTGTTAAAAAATCAGAAAGAAAACCAACCCAACATAACCCAGTTTGAGCCGGTTGACAAGTTAGTCCGTAACAATGAACAGGTTATGTTGGGTTTGATGGTCGAGGACGAGGACCCATAAGGACTGGTTCGATTGGCCCAGTGATTTAAAAAAAATAATAATAAATTTGAAAGCTAAAAACAAAATTAAGATCCATTGGTATCTATTTGAAATTGAACAAGATTATGGGAAAAATTCACAACTTAGGTATTAATTATGGGCCAATTTAATTTTCTGGTTTAATGTTTCAAAATCCAAAACGATAAATAAATAATTAAATATATTTTATTAATTAAATAATGTCACAATTATACAATTAATGGTCACAAGTACATACTTATAAGTCACAACTTATTTATTGGCCATATATTATCAAATTAATTGGTTATAGATTATTTCACGGTTACAAATAAAAAAAATTATAGGTTACAGTTTATTCTTCGATGACAGATTTTCAAATTGGTTGATCACAAATTGTTTTTCAGTGACATTATAGAATTTTTAGGTCATAATTAAATGGTCAGTCACAAATAACTAAATAGTTGGTCACATACACCAAACACTTCACCCCCACCTCAGTTCATAATCTACTACCAATATTTAATCACAAATCAATCAAATAGTTGGTCACAAACACTCTTCATCCTACCATGACGTGGTCAACACCGTCACGACCGCCACCGCCACCAACATCAACAATAACACAACACCACCACAAAACAACAACAAAAACAAAAACACCGCCACCGCCAACAAAAACTATCCCAACACCAAAACATGAAAAACCACAACCACTCAAAAAACCAAAAAATCCAACAAAAACCACCACAGATCACGATCACAAATCACGCACCACTCCAAAAACCAACAAATTCAACAAAAATCACCACCACAGCAACACCGTCACAGATCACGAGTAGCGCTGCCACGCACCAAATCGCGCCAAATAGCGGCGATGGGCGAGTGAACAGCAGATCCTAAATCGGCGTCATCGTGCACTAGATCGCGGCATACCAACCAAACCAACGACGTCGTCTATTAATAAATCTACGTCGCCGTGCAACGACCCTTCCTACGGCTTCAGTTCAAGCGTGCAACAACATTTTTCCCCATTATCACCGTTAATATGTAATTTCCACCGAGTGAGGCCCATCAAACTCTTTCTTTCTAATTTATAATCTCTCTTTTTAGTTATCTTTTTTTAAAAAAAAAATCAGTTTTTCTCTGTAAATAATTTATTTTAGTCATTTTTCAGTCCCACGTTTCTCATACTCTCTTCCTACTTGTACTTTAAATTCTCAATACTCTTGATTTGTTCTTATTGTAATATTTTTTCCATTGGAATAAGATAAAATTTCAAATTACGTTTTAAAGTTATATACCCATGTTTGACACCCATTTTATCGAGAAATAATTTTTAGAATAGTGATTGATGGAAGATTGTGTGGTTAAAAAGTAAAGAGAGTTTTTGAATTTATGTATAATATTATTTTATTGATAAAATGTGTCGTTGAAATGAAGAAAAAAAAAGATAGAATGAAAAAAAAAATGGGTGTCAAACAGGGGCATAGTTAACTACGTGTCAACCTATTTAAAATATAGTAAAATATAATGACAAATCTATAATCACAAGTAAATTTTACTTGTAATCACACAGAATTAACGATGAAATTCTCGAACACATTAATAGAATATTCAATTTTTAAATCTTGACTTGATTCTAAATTGTGTTAAAATTTCGAAAACAAAATGATACGCAACAGGTAGCAAGTTAGGCTGTCCTGACCCGCAATATCGACAAGTTCACATGCTAAGCGTATATACCACCCCAAGTATTTCTCGATACATAGGTTTTGAGAGAAATTCATTCCACTATTTTAATATGAAAATCTGAAATCTACTTTGGAAATAATATCTTTTAATGCTTGCTTGGTGGGATATGTACATGAAATTATTATATCAAGAAATCCCATAATGCATAGGGAGCATTTGCAGAAACGTGGGTCCTAAGGGTCAAAGTTAGGTGGCTGCTCCAACTTTTTTTTTTTAATATTTTAAATCTTTTTCTAAAAAGTTAAAAAGAAAATTATTGAATGCAGTAGCTTGCCCGATCCAACACCACCATGCCACACTTCTTCTTTTATGGCAGACGCATCTTATTTTAATTCGAACATTTTCATTTCCATAACACAAACGGACCCTAATATTTTTCTTTTTTTGAAGTAAGGTTATCACATTCATTTAATTATGTAGGCACAAACTGGCCCTATTAATTTTCATAAAGGTTAATTTAAAAGATATATGTTTTTTTTACATAAAAAATAACAAATTTACCAATAAATCTTTATACTATCTTTACCTCAAAAAAAAAAAAATCTAAGTACCTTCATATATACCCACTAACATGAATATTTTTCGGTTCAGTTCAAGTTTGTTTAATCATGCATATCAAATCTATCGTGCACAACCATACAGTATAAACATAAGAAAAATAATTGGGTATGTAACAAAATGTAAGTCAATCTTTCAGTATACTTACCAAACAATTGAGAAAAACTTTTGAGATTCTTCATCAATCTACGTATGCCCTTGGAGAAAAGTGGTTTTGGAAGAGCCAAGAATCCTATCCTTTTCTTCATTGATTTCTCTCTCGAAGGCTTTCCCTCTCCCTTTTTTTGTCCTTAAAAATGAAGCCCACAATTCAAACAGCCAATATGAGAATGAACTTCAACTACGTTTTCACTCTAATATTATCATATGTGTGTGTGTGTGTGTGTGTGTGTGTAGAGAGAGAGAGAGAGAGCATACTTGTTTTAACCAAACTTGAGCTTTTGTATTTCTTTTCAGGCAATTGGGTGGTGCCAACTGCAACACTTGCGTCAGAATCACAGCCGAAGGAGAATGGAATTAGTGCAAATCTTTCCATACGATCTCTCATTTCTTAAAACATACGCAAAGTTAAGCTTCAAACAGAGAGAGAGAGAGAGAGAGAGAGAGAGAGAGAGAGATTAAAGAGATATCCAAGTATAAACATATGTATTTGTAGTCTTATATTAGACTTTTGGCTTCATCAATAAGATAGAATGATTCTATTTACAAAAAAAAAAAACTCAAGTTTGGTGGGAAAAGTGAGAAAAGGGAGTGGGGTGGCAGTGTTTGAGTCTAGTTTGTATTACGATGATTGAGTGGGTTGGAGTTGTTAGTCGGTTTAACTGTACAATTCAGCCTACTTGTGCTATTTAACCATCTAAACTAAGCAATTAGTTTGAGCCCACAAACCAACTTCTATCTCTAAATCTTCCTAATCATTCTCTTCTGATGGGGTCTACTCTATGATCCTCTCTCGTGTATGTTAAGTCACCATTTGACTGGTGCTTCTATCCTATGTGTCTAAATCCTCCAATCCAATTGCAAGGCTCTACGTGATTTGAAGAGTGAAATGCAAGGTTCCATTCGTATTATGATAGAAGAGGAGAAGGTTTCGTGTATTGGAAGGGGCCTCTAGTCTATGTTCAAATAGAACTAGTACATTCTCGACCAACTATTTTTAGCAAGTGGGTCTTAAATTATTCGTTTTTGGAACATGAATTCCAAGTGGAGAGGTATCCATCAAGTTTGATCAATAAAAGTCATTTGTAGTGCACTTGATGTATAAACTTCAGTTAAAAATATTATTATGCCACCGAGCGAGTTGCCTAAAGTCCTACGATAACCTTCCAACACGTAGGGTGGGCATTGTTCGAGATTTATTGGGTATCAAAATCCAATAGTACATTTTATGAATGACAAAAATAAAATATAATACGACAAAAATAAACTTATTTCATCTTTGCACCAATACCTAACCAAAGAGCGATTGCAGTACTTGAGAGTAAATCAAAAGTTTAATACCTACACTTCATGCGCCCTATACTTATTCATTGTCACTACATCGAGTGTAGTCTTGTCTCTTCGGCTTTTGTTGACTTTCGGACTCATTTTTTAAGGTGATTGTGTAAATTTATTACCATACCTGAGTTTGAGAAGTTTATAACTTTCTCATTGGCTCTAGTACGTACCAAGTGCATTTTCGACATATTCCATTGTTCTATGATAGAAATGTAGTTCTATATTCTAACATCACTTGCAATTGCTACCTTCCGATCTAATGGTGAAATAAATATTGGAAAAAAAAAATCCTAGCCGAATACTACTATTGAAATAATAATAAAGTAGAAAAAAATATCAAATAAAAGGAAAGGGAAAAATCAAAACACAAAAATATACCAATCATGCTACATTTACATCAAGTTTGACATCGTGTGAGTTGGCAGATTTTTATACATTAATTTTAACAACATTTTTTTTAATCAATTGTCAAATTTCCTACATGGGGGAATGTCAACCTTGATGTCAAGAAGGAATGTTCAAGACAAGGTCTAAAAAACTTTCTTAGTCCCTAGACACCACAACACCACTTCAAAAATTTCAAAAGAGAGTATTACAAACGTTAGAGCAATAATAAATTCATCCACAACTAGGAGATCTAGAAGTTACTACAAAAAATTTCACTCTTATTGACAAAGCAAGCTTTCTCAACAACCATTTTTCGATGGAATAAAATCCAAAAAGGACCTCTTACCATAAAATTTTCATCGTTAAAAGTCAAATTTCTTATAGTGGCAAGACCTTCAAATCAATAACAACTTGAGAAAGAAAGGGAATAAAAAAATGTAAGGTTCTCTTTGTTTATTAAAGAACAATATTTTAAAAAAATGTAAAATATGATTGGGGGTAAAGGTCAAACTTCAAGTTTTACGAGCCAAGACAAGCCTAAGCCTAAGCGTAAAAAAGTATTTTTTTATTTTTATTTTTAATACTATTTTAAATTCTTAATCATTTTAAAATTTATTTAATAATTAAAATAATACATATCAAACTTCTAAAATTATAAAATACTATATTTACTTAATAATTTCTACAATTAGTCAATTATACAATTTTTAAATTTTCGAAATGCAAAAGTTAGACTATTTTTCATAGTTTTAACTTTTAACTAGATAAGTTCAATTCGAAATTTTCTAACATGTTTCATTATTTACTTTTATACAAATAAAATCATTTAAAAACTTGGAACTGAAGTCAAATGAAAAGACTTATAAAAATAATTAATAAAGCACCACTATGCGCTCATTACCAAGGCGTGCCATTTCGTCCAAACCTAACTACTTAGACGAACTTTTTAGAACACGACAAAAAAGTTCAACTGCTTTTGTTTTAAATTGTCTAATTCAAGGGATGAGGGTTTCTTTATAGTTGCGATAAGAAACCTGTCTTTATTAAACTTTCGACGCGGGACTCAACAATATAAGCTAGTAAGTCAAATTCCTATAAATCTCTACCTTGGCAAGTTAATGGATCACAGGCAATTCACTTGAACCCACATATCCTTTTAAAAAAGTGGTCACTTCTTTAATCATCACAATTGTCGTTTCTGAGCCATTTTATTTTCCTTCTTGCCTGAGTCCCAATCATATTTTTTTTATGAATAAAGATATTTAAAACTTCATCTTTCATTTTCATGGCGCACGTTCACATCTTTCTGAAAAAAAATCATCAATTAAGGTCACAAACTTGTGTATACCTTCTATTGAAGCTGTTCTAGACGATTCCCAAGGTCGAGGGAAGGGGGCAGGTCTGGGCTAAAGCCCAGGCTTGCCCCAAGCCCATTAGTGTTTTTAGGTTAAAAAAATTATGATTTTTTTTTTTTTTTTTGTTTATGTGTATCAGTTCAATATGGTTTTTTTTAATTTTTGTCCCCCTTACTCCGCCCTCGATGATTGATTACCAAACATCGAAGTGAACATAATCTAAGCTACTTTCAGTATGATGGATTGCGGTACCAAATGTCACTCTTCGTTGCTTTCCAAGACCACAATGTTCACAAAATTCTAACTTGCAGATTTTTGCATTATTCAATAAGCCTTGCTTTACCAATCCGTATTAAGAATTCTGAATCTCATATAGAACCTTTCAAAGCAAGTAGTAAAGTGGATTTAAAGAGTTCGAATTATTATCTTGTGGTGATTATTTTATTCAGAGATTCAATTTAAGTAACATACTCCTTATTCGACGAAAACAAAATTCCAGGTGAAGTTTTGATTAAAATGAATATTAACCAAGAAAAGTAAAAGTAACTAAATGAAAGTACTTTCTTTGGATTGTGGATAACTTTGATTAAACGATCAAACGTGATTATTAAAGCGTTGCGATCATGGTCTTAAAGTTGTACTGGGTTGAATTCATTAATTATATCAATTTTCTTTTCTCGAATTCAAATCAATCATATCTAGTTAAGTTAACTCAATATATTTCTACGTGAATCTGAGTAAATCTTGACTAAATGCATTCAATCACATATGAATTCAATTAAAAACCATAACAGTTGTAAAAGTGTATCTCTAGCTTTTATTCAATTGTCGAATTTTATTACATGGTTTGAATTTATAACTCACATCTCGATTTGTTATAATTTACAAGCCATGAATTAGTGATCAAGTAATCCAATAATTAAGAAAAGAAATAAAATCAAATAAATCAACTACATATAGCTTGAAAGTTGAAATTAATCTAGGTTATATGTGTCAATTAAAAATTTAGTTACTATCACAATGGAAGAAAATCACAAAAGGTGTTGGATACATCATTAAGCCCTGTTTGACGACCACTAAAATGAATTATTATTATTATTATCATTTTATTTTTTTTGAGAAAACGAGTTTTAAAATAGTGATTGTTTGGAAAATAATCAAAATATGTCTTTAAAATGTAGGAAAATGTTTTAGATTTACGTGTATTATTGTAAGAATGTATAGTTGAAAATGAATTTGAGAAAAAAAAAGAATTTTATTTTAATGATTGTCAAATAGGGACTACATGAAAAATGAGAAAAAGATAAAGGTCTTGCATCAAGAATCCCTTGTTCTTCACGTCAAAATCTTGAAACTTTCTTCTCTTTATTCAACCTAAAGTAGTCATTATATACTATTGTTGGGTTCTGTGACCCAAATTCGATTCAAATTAGGTTTAGGGTTTCGCGTTTTGAAATATTGGGCTTGAAGATGTCAAAATATGGTCCAAAAAGAAAATAAGGCGGATTGACGGTGTTGGACGAACGCTCGACTCTCGCTCGAGCGAGATGAGCAAAATTGGAACAGCAAGGCTGTCACTAGAGCGACGGCGAGCGAAGGGCCATGATTTTATTTCCTTATTTTTCGTTTTTATGCGATTTTTGACCTAGTTTTCGTATTTTAAGTTTATTCTAGGGTTTGAACATGTCTCCTATAAATAGTAGATTTTTCATTCAATTTATTAGACCTTGAGTTGCAGAATTATTTTTCTCTCTATTGATTATCAATAAAATACTCGATTTCTCTGCCAATTTTTTCTTTTTGTTTGCTTTTCTTTTACATCTTGTTCTTGATTATCAATTGTGCGATCTATACTTCATATCGCCTCATCCTCAAATTCCTAACAAGTGGTATCAGAGCTAAGGTTCAGCAGTTCCACAGATCAAGGATTTGATTGTTTGAGGTTTTTTGTTATCGATAGCTACCATGAAGTATAATATTCAGCTATTAGATCGCAATACAAGATTTTCGTTGTGGCAAGTGAAGGTGAGAGCTATATTGGCACAGATGAATTTGGATGATGCGTTGTTGGAATTTGATAAGATCACAACTTGGACAATAGAGGAAAAGCAACAGAAAGATCGCAAGGTACTTTCGCAAATTCATCTTCATCTATCCAACAATATTTTTCAGGACGTCTTGAAGGAGA